>UCOH01005717.1:0-186999 GCA_900474275.1 Synergus japonicus
ATAATAAACCAAAGAATGTAATAACCAGGAGTGGACGTATAATTAAGAACCCGCAAAGATTAATATATTAGACAAATTTATATTGTATATATATATACCTTGCTCGTAAGTGTAATTTATTTTGTCTGAGTTCTGAAAGAGTGAATGGCTTTGATTTAAAGAGGTCTTACATTGGTTAGAAATTATATAGATGTATGGGTATGAATTGAATTGTACGAGTCCTGGCTGTGATTTAATGTCTAAAGATTTGTATATGAATGCATAGTAAGAACGAGAATCTCCTAATGGGGGAGGATGTTGTGGATTAGGCGATTTGAACACAGCGGGCGAACCAAGTTTAAATTATGAACGACGATAGCGCCAGATAGGTAGTAATGAGAAGAAAGAGGAAAGGCGAGGGGGCTCTCGTTAACGGACCTCAGCACTGACATGACGTGACTTTATGTGAAGTGAATAAAGAGCATATTTCTTGAGAGTAAAGGTATCGCTTATTTTCGATTTACCCTGAATTTGAGTATTCCCGACAGAGCTTATACAGTAGCTTTCGATAAAGCGATGCTGATTATATGCACAAGTTAATTATACAGGAGCATTTTGTTAAGAGTATTAACACCTGGTAATTGCACGTGCGGTTTGTCCTGATGCCTACACTTGCAACCGAGTCTACTTTGTAGTGTATCAAATGCAGTTGTATTGGCCTGAGTCCTGACTGCATAAGATTGATGTTAAGTACCTATATACGCCAAGAGTTTGCGCACAGTCGTGCCATTAATTAAGTTTAACGGATACTACTACTTTAACCGTATATATTATCTGAGCGTGTCACCATTACCACCAACGTGAAGAGCGATTCGTCGCCGATTAATTCCAGTAGAATCTTCAGAGTTGCTGATGCTACATTCAAATGCTTAAGAGGTCAAGGTTACAGCGAGAAGTTCATGCAACCTCATATTTTCACGATATAGATTAAATTATTTACGAATATGAATTACTATGAATATGGATTATTATGAATATAATAGAAATGGTTCGTATTGATAAGAATTATTTCTTAAGACTGAAGCATTTTTATATGGAAGTAGATAAATTTCCTTGTCTGGGGTCAGTGTTTCTTCCCCATTCTTCCCCTATGTTTACCTTGCGTATTTCTTTTATCTTTAGGAGGTAAAAACTTCGCCTAGGGACCTGTTCGTCAAATTTACGATCTGGTGAACTTTGAAGCGGCGAAGTGGGCGTTAAGGTCCCCTATTTATGAATTACGGATGTTTGAAGAAGGGCTGTTGTATATGATTGTTTTATGCGGTTGTTTCAAGTAAAAAAAAAATCAGCTGAGGAATGTGGGTAGCTACCTTGAGTACACGTACCTCGCTCGTTCATTTTTTACGAGCATTTCATGATCGTCAAACTTCATCCCAACTCACCTCCCCATAACTCTTGATTCCCGACCTTAAATAATCACTGTTTAAGCAGCTCTCACCAGAGCCATGCCCAGGTGAAAAGGTGGATGGGCAGAGCGCTCATACTAAATGGAAATCCGGATTCTGCGTATCGAGCACTTAAAATTATAAACGTTTAACGAGTGCAGCGTGAGAACTCGCCTTCCCAGCTATAGAATGTGGACGTCGTACACTCTTAGAGAGGGAAAGAGACAGATCGCATGTACGCCTCTGAGAGAAGGCGGATAGTCAAGAAGAACTAGTGCTAGGGGCGGAGGCAGGGCTGTAGCATTATGTTTTTAAAAAAAACTGATATAAATCAAAAAATCAATATGTTATTTAAAGTGAGTTTGAAAATTGTAGTAAAATTCCTGTTAAATCTCGGGAAATACGTCGACAATTCCTTGCAATCATTGAAAATCTATTGAAATATTTAGAAACCCTTAAAATGTCATAGACCTAAGGAATAAATTCGAATGATGCATCATTTTAAAGCTCTTGGTGTCTACCTTACTAATTAACTTTCATGGTGACAGAAAAACATCATGACGCAAAAATAGACGATAAGCCAGCGGAAACGCAGCAAAGTTGCAAAGTGGAAAGACAGATAAAAGACAGGAATAGAACTTCACTATAAACATAATTATGTCTAGATATATAATGGGGAATCAACACTTGTGATAAAATTCTTAAGATCTGAAGTAGTACATATATCCTGCCGTTGAATGCCTAAGATTTATATTATTTATGTTAGAAAATAAGTTGAATGGAAATTGGTGATTTACTCGAAATTGAAGTACGGTAGATGAGGTGCGAATGAGATACAAATCAAGGCGAGAGAAATAAATTACCCCATATCGAGGAGGTGAATATTGGACTTGTTATAACTGTACCTAGACTTCGTCGAACAATTTTATGTAATTTGTAAATTTTTGCGGGAAACGTGAAGCTGGGAAGAAAAATAGTATAAGTGGAAAACGAATATGGAGATCAAGGAGCACGACATCCACTCGTTATGCTCAGAGTTAAAGAGAAAAAAAGCGATTCTATTGTTGGATAGTAGAATGCGGAATATAACAAGCACTTCAGGAATATTGGCCTCTAAATTTAGAACAACAATTATCTTTTCGGATATTAATTACGTAAGGATGATTTTCAAAATTTCTGACGTAATTTTTTCGAAAATGGAAATCTTTTTACATCATATTTTACATTTTTTTTCCAGTGAGAGCTTGATTGGGGATTGACCTACAATTGAAAAGATATTTAAAATGTTTGAAGCTTGTAATGACCTCTTGAATGAGTTTCTGGTTACGGCCCTGGATAAAGTACTTGAGGATTGTAGAGAGGGGAACTGCATAGCATTGTGCAATGCTATGTCTGGTGGTTTTGCCCTGAGTCGCTTTGATTTCTTGCGCTGTTTCGCTACGAGCTCTCGTCTTCTTGGAGACAGAACTTCCCCTACCGGTGCGACGCCGCACCTGCCAACTAACTAGTCGAACCTGATTAAACTCTGCCCTATGTGTCGTATGAGCCAGTGAAGCTCTAACATCCCCCGTTTGCCCCACCCCCTGTCCCCAAAGAGTAACTTTTCTTTCATCTCTCCCTGCTAGGCTCTCTAGTCTCTACTCTCAATCTCGTATCTCGCCTCTCCTTGTCTATCCTTGAGATTGTCGTTGTCACCGGACTCTCCTGCCATCACCTTATCTGACCAGCTCACGATTTCATTCCTTGGACACTTTGTTGCTTGGTTGCTCTTTGTAAATGGGTAGCTACTAAGACAAAAAATGTTGCAGCTGCGACAAAAATCTAGTCGTTGGGACGAGCGTCGCGTGTTAATTAGAGAGAACGACAGGACGTTCTGGCTACTTAAGCCTTTTTTCTTTATTCTTTATGGCAAGCAACAACTAAGCAACTGAATCTGCTACTGTACTGTTAGAAAGGTTGCCAACGTAGCTTAAATCAGCTTCTTAGCTACTATTGTAAATCTTTATTAATTGGTACAAAGCATTAACAGGTGTTTAATGTTTATCATAATATGTATGTAGTATGCTTCGGAACTTTCGATGTAGTTTCATTGGTTCGTTTTTGAAAAATATTAAAGCTCTCAGTTGGAAGCTACATATTTTTTTTAAGTTTCTACCACTATCACTGTCTTTGCATTAGGATTTATTGCAAGCGAAGTAAAACGACAGGATTTTTTATTATTCGAGAAAGTAGAGGGAGATTTTATGGATCTTCCAACTATATTTTTCCAAGCGAAATAATTTGTAGTCGGTTTTTATAGATAGAATCTTGTAAATCAGAGGTATTTTAGTGAAAAAGTGAATGCTTTGAACTGATTAGAGTCGAATGAAATGTAATCGCATATTTAACGGCAAGACGTGAAAGATTGAAGAGGATTTAATAGGATTCCTTGAAAGTTCAAATTCTCTTTACAATAGTTGGCTTCCAGAAGATGCAATCCTTTATCATTACGTTCCAAGTTCTCTATTTCTACTCGCTTGTAACATCCCGAGCATAATCAGCCATCCGTGGCTCATTCGTACTCGTCACTCTGTTCCTCTTTTCCTATTACTCAGATTATACCCGATGTACTCCTGACTACTGGTGATCATTGTACAGATGATTCCATGACTAATTGGGAAGTTAGTCTCTAATTTAAATTCTTGAAACCCCAGAGCTTCTGCATTCATCCAACCTTACAAATAACAATTTACGAACGTTTTATAAAAACTATAAGTGTTCGAAAATCTAATTAATTAATGCGCTAAAGGAAAAATAGACTGTAAACTATCTTTCTTTTGAATTACAACATAAAAATATAAAAATTTTTGTTTCTGACAGTTGGATATCCAAAAGATATCGAACTTTCAACTTTTATGAATTATAATTTTTAGAAAAAGTTGCTTTTGTAATTACGTAGTGTTGCGTTTTGAAAAAAGGGTCTATTAATCAGAATATTTAAATTCTACCTATTGGCGCATTATTAAAAATAAAATCTATTATTAATGTAATTTGTTATTAACTATATATTTATTTTATTTATCATAAAATAAACAAGGGGCGCCTCATGGTGAGATCATGCTGAACTATTTACGAGAAACATCATTCGTTTCACAGTACCTTAGTCAGATGGCATCACATGTGTTATCGACTTTCAGGACTACCCTTGAATTTAATAAATATTTCTTTCTTGCAAAATAGACTTTTAAAATCATAATTTGTAATTAAAAATTATTAAATGGTATTTTCTAACTCTATATCATCCTTAAAAATATTGGAAATTTTTGTCAACTAGATTGGTTTTAGATCTCCAACAGGATGATGCTTGGAGGATTATATAAAAGAACATGGAGACGATGATTAAAAATTAATTTTGAGCTTGAACGTTGGCTCAGAACTTGTACATAGGCTGTGTATAAATTATGGTTTTATGAAATATTCACTCTCAGGAACCAGGAGAAAAGGAGATAGAGGGTTCAGCGGTAAGATTAAATATGAATAATTCGAATATTGCAATTACGTTTCTAAAGATCTGAAACCGGAGATTGGAATCGGCAAAAATCCAAATTTTCCGAACTATGGAATTTCCTAGTCTGGAATTTGAAGATTTCGAAACTGAATTTCAAGAATTTTAGGTAATTTTAAGAAATTCTAAACTATTTTAAACGATTACAAGGAATTTTATAAAAGTTATGATTATTTCAAGTGATTTTAAAAGGATTAAAAATATTTGATTTAAAATTTTTTAGGGGAGGTGCAGTCAAAATTCCCTAGCACGGAAGGTCGTATTGCGCCGCGCATGTACTTACAACCTATAAAATTGACACAAATAGATTTGAGCATTTTGGATTTTTCTTTGAAATATATCCAAATTCGTAATTAAAAACTTCTTGAAAACGTAAAAAGTATGACATCGAAATTTCAAACAGAATTTATAACACCATGGAATCATATGAAAAGTCGAGAAGAACTCTATCCTAAAATTTTTCAGTGTGAAGTGGTTAGATATATTTTTATTATATTTAGTAACTTTTTTCTTAATTAATTAATTTTTTCAAATGAAAATTTAGAGGTAAATTAAAAAATTTACGTTTCCTTTGAAACCGTTTTTATGAAAGCAGTTTCTATTTGACTGCTGCATGACTCTCTTGAATTTTTTCTTTTTACAGCTGGAACCCTTTGCGCCACGTCACAAGTACACCTACTTCAGCAATCAAAAGCAGAAGGAGAAGAGTGTCCTTGATAAAAGAACCGCTTATGATCGTCTACATGACATCAGTCCATATGACATCACAAAAGCACGATGCGATCGTAAAAAGCAATCTACTATTTGGGCAGGAATTCATGAAGAAAATAAATTTCAAAAAGTGGGAATGACTACATCTCTTTGGTACGGTAGACCAAACCGAAATCAGATTGATTTTCCTGAAAGCAAATTTAAGCGCACGGGTATTATTCAAGAAGCTTTTTATAGAAGAAATGATTTAAATTTAACACCTGAATTGGACAGGCCACTTTTGCATTATTAAAACAATAAAGTAATTTATTTTTAATCTGCATTCGTAATTTCTTAGAAATGTATTGACGCTTTCAAATTACAGGATAATCGAATCAGGGTTGTGATGTATTTCCAATTAAAGAATATTTGATTGTAAAGGCAGTTTTATTTTTCCGACGAAAAAATTGATCAGGAAAGTATCGCTGTGCCTGATTCTATTTCATAATCAACTTTTCGAACCTCGGTGATGAGCAGGCGATTATGCATAATTTCATGCAAATAAGTTTACAATTTAAATTTCATGCATGAGGTTTGCAATCGGTCGTAAATTATTCAGGTAATCTGGCGATAATAGCTATTTACAAACTCACTTCTATTTTTCGTTCCAATAATTGGAAATGAATTTTAGATGGCAAGAGGTACCAGGTACGTGAAAATAGACTATCATGAAATTTGATACGATAAGTAATAATAAGTTGTTATTCTAATTAAGGAATGCAAGTAAATAATGATTTAAGTGGTCTCATTAGTTTATTTTCTCTATTCTCTTCTTATATACATATAAGCGTACATAAGTCGAGAAAGTTATAGAATTGTAAAGTTCTCTCTTGATTGTTTTATGGCTCTTTGTACGATATGCATTTACAGTTTAAATTTAGCTTCTCCATTTTCTTTTGATAAAGAGATACTCGCTTCTCAGGAGGAACATAGAGCTTGTGTCGTTATCAGTGTATTAATTTTCGAAACATCGGTTTCACTTCCCAATAAGATATTATTATAAAACTTTGTTTCAAAATTTACGATATTTACTTTCGATTCCGATAAATTCAAGGATACACTTTATCAGGAGGTCGGGAGCTTAGGAGTTGAGGTTGCAAAAGTTCAGTAACGGATAATCCAAAATGATTTACTCCTTATCGATCTCAAGTTTTCGATGTTTTCAAGGAAACGATTTTAAGGCGTCTTAAAGCGTTATGTTGACCACTTTTCATGTATAAATTCAGTATTTATATCGCGGTTGAAAGATGGCAATTCCGGAGTTTGGCATTCAACCCGCATCGACCTTTTAAAGTAGCGCTTCACCTTTTGCAATTTAAATTCGCTAGACCAGGTTCCCTTGTATTATTAATGAAGTTCTATTATGTCGTCCCGGTCCAAGAGTGTCAGCGATTTTTCAGTCGTTGGCAGAAAAAGTTTAGTGGGTCAAAAGCGTAACATCGACATCATCCAAGGAGTTCGTAAAGAGGGGAATACCCCATAGTCTCTCAGAAAAGCCAAAGGCGTTTTAAGGAAGAGCTGAGGTATGTCAGAGAAAATATTTTCTCCTAAAATTCAAAGTGTTAAAATGATTCGTTGCAGCGCATTTAAAACTGCTACTTCATAAATATAGTATGTTTTATCATTTCTTTTAGATATTCCGGTATGATTTTTTGCCAGAAAAGCGATTCTGTAACATGAAAATATTTTGTCACACCTTGTCAGAAATTGTGTTGTGGATTTTTTAGTTTATTCAATGTAAAACGTCATTTTTTAATTTAGAGAGATGAAAAATGGGGATGCTGGTATCTGTAAAGCATCAAATCAACCCCTTTAAGTCTTTTCCAATTGTATTTTCTGTCTCCACTTGACAGTGGAGAGAGATAAGATCGCCCTAAACGAAAAGGGTCTTTCTTAGGAACAAAGCACGTCTCCAAAGTGTGACGTTGACTGTTAATTGGGTGTTGTTTCACAGTATCTCTATTCACGCGATTTTATATGCCAAGGTTGCGGTGACCCACTACTGCTTTCTTTTCTCTCGTCTTTCCGCTTCACCCTTATTCATAAAATCCAATTTGTGACCATTGAGGCGTTGAAAAAAATTGGAATAGGTCTGACATGAAATTCAATACAGTTTCTTAAATCTTACTTCCCTTTTGCCAAGAAAGTCACTCATTTCTGTATATTCTTAAAATGCTTAAATAAGATTCATTAGCAGAAACATTTATCATTAATCTCGGAATGGAAAATCGTATTGAAAATATGAATAATAAAAAGAGGTATAAATTCGAATAAGAAGGAAATTCATTCGAAATAAATAATCTGAATTTGCAAGAATTGATTCTTCTTTCCCTGGAGTTCACGGCAAGTGCAAAGTACTGTAAATGCAAATACTGAATTATAATACCAATGGAAGGAGAAATAAAAGGATGATGGAGGAAAACGACAAATGAATAAGAAGGAACTAAGGAGTTGTAATTTCTGCTGAAGTCGAGGAACAGAGGACATAAAGATTTTATGTCATTTTATCAATATTATAGGGTTGTTTGTGCGCTGCTACTGGTTACTTTACACTTTTGGTTTCTCTCACTTCAATGCTCTAGTTATATATTTATGAGACTTCCTGTCTGTCAGTTCCCTAACAACGAATTCTTGCCTAGATGCCAGCCATGAAGTTGACGTCTCGACTGCAGAGATTTCTTGTCCGACGCGCAATTTCCGCACTTGACAGATCGAACAGTTTCTCAGGGAATTGTTTCCCAGCAATCTTCTTTGGAATCAAGAAGTTTCTTACTTTAAATTTGCATATGAACTCGTTCCTCATTTCTCCACGATCACAGCTGACAGCTTTCTAATTACTGATAAAAGTCTGCACAATATGGAAATGAAGTAAGACAAATGAAAATATAATATATCAGAAGAGAAACTTTTATTAAATAAATAATGAAACACATTTGCCTTAAAGGCAATTTCCTGAAATTCTTTAAAGCGAGATAGTAAAATAGAATTAATCGTTCGCGAACAGACTATGAACCAAGTTCTCATTAAAACGAATATCCATAACTCTGAAATGCGAGTTTAAAATGCAACATAACGGAGTGGCATAAAAAGCTCAGCTTATTATTATTATAATGAAATTTTAAATGTTGAACGAGAGCGTAAAAGTATCTCTTTATTTTTATGATATCTTTTCCATAAAAACTAAAAATCATCTCTAGTGCCCTATGGCGTTATTTTAAATCAAATTTTTTCATTGCAAAAGCTTTATATATTGTGATATGAAACTTTTTAGAAGCGCACAAATAATAACCATCAGAGACAAATAACCAAGCTAATTAATTCCATTTCATTTAGCTATTTTTACTAAATATGTATCCTACTAAAATATTCCGCTTATATTTAATTCTATCAATTTCGATACCATTCTTTTATACATACCTTTTTCATAAAAATTCCACCCACTCCTACACTCTTTTCTCAATATGCCTGCAGTAATTTCCTAAACTTTATACACCCAAAATCACGATTCTTGTTGACAGAAATATCGAATATCATGGGAAAATATTATGAGATGTATCAAGTGGTAGAGGTAATTATATGTTAGACATGATCGCAATCAAGTAGTGTAGGATATTTTGGTAATTTTTTTGGTAACTTTATGTTCGGCATGATCAGTGTCAAGTAGTCCACGCCATTTTTAGTCAACATCAAGGGGTCTGAAGTAGTATAAATCATTTTAAGAGAGCCGTAAGGAGTGACAAGTAGTAGTATAAGTCAATTTAAGTCAGCCGATTCTTGACACAGCACACAGAGTGTAGTTGTCAGAGGCATAAATCTTTTTTCTCTATATATATATATTTATTTCCCTTTATTATTCTCTAAAAATAAATAAGGAAATAAAGTGGCAAGAAGAATCAAAGATTAAAATAATGATGCTTGCGTTTCTTCTAAGGTTCGAGAAACTTCGTCTCAATTGGTTGGTTAATCGCTATAACTTTTGAAATGTGACCTTTAGCGATGTACTTTCTGCGGCGACTAGTGTTCCTTTCCAAACTCCACTCACCAGTTTGTGGGCTAGGGTTAGGAACGTGTCTCTATCACGAGGGCGCAGGCGTTTGAATTGCTGGCGGCAAGAGAACTCCGATTTTCTCCAGTATCGCGTCTACTGCCGCTGGTGAAGTGTGCACTTTATTTCGCTTCGATAGCACACCTCTCTTTTTGCATGATACATGCCCCCGGCAATCACGTTGAAAAAGCCGATGTTCATCAATCGACATTTCGCGCACTCCAAATAAAAATAAAGTGATGATTTAGTAAACTACAACCTGCAGCAAATCTATAATTTACCTGACTACCTGACTGATAATTTTTACTCTTCCCAGGCACTCACTATCCAAAAAAGTCTAATTGGTCGATTCAAAAATATGTAAACCATTCATATTTCTTTCAAAATTTTCTTCATCTATTTCTGTAAACATTATAATTAATTTCCAAATAAAGAGAAGCGATGAGGTGCTTGCATCTCTTACGAACTTACTTTTAAATCTCTTGTAAAGTATATAATTCATTCCTTCAATTCAATTATTATTGAATCATCAAGTATTGTTAATCTTTAATCAGAAGTGAAGTTTAAAACTGATGTATGTACTTGGAGTGAAGATAATTGAAGTTCGAAGATGAAAGTTTGATCAAAATGATTAATAGGTGTTTAAGTGTTTAGTTTGTGATTAAAAAGATTCAGTTCATTAAAAAAATTTTAATGCAACTATCGAAAGAGGTGACAAAAGTATGAAATTGAAATTGAGTATGAATTGGTTAACTGTGTTTCCTGTGTGTGCAAGAGAAACGTCAAACGGATGCGGTGTACTGGTATCGGAAGTGGAAGCATGAGGGAGGTTGCATCCCCAACGTAATGGTGAGAGGAGCGCACGATAAATTAGTGAATTAAGTGGCACGCGCTAGCACGTTCTGGCTTAAATGGTTTCATCTTCTCTAACCCAGATTCGTACGACACATCACTCTTTTCCTTGCATAATTTAATGTCTGACGTATTAATTCGACAGCAGAACTGATTGAAAATGTATCACTTTCTGATATCGTTCAATTGAATTTTTATTTTTAATTCGAATGGAATGCATACATTCTAGAGTTGACTTTTTTTATTTAGATCAGTTCAAAGAAAATTCAATGCCAAAATTTAATACTAAAATATTATTAACAATCGCTTCGAATTTTATTTAACTGATATGTTTCACATTTAAATTTGGAAAGTGGTTTTCATATTACCTCAGTTATAAATACCTTCCCAATTGAAATTAATTGAATGATGTAATTATTGTTCTGCATTCAATGCCCTCTGTTCTAATTGATAGACGGATATAATTGATTTATTTACAAATGACAGTCGTGATTTTAACCATATATATTCCGCCAACTTTCTCATAAAAAAATTAATAAAATATATATTGTGCATGCGTCGATGGGTAATTCTTTTCCTCATTGCTGTTTGCTACGAAAAATCTATTTGATTTATTTATTTACGAGAAAGTTGAAAGAATATATATGGCTAGTCACGCCTTCTATTTGCTTTTAAATTAACTGCAATATTTACTTTGATGTCAGATGAAATGAGGAATGATGTAAAAATAGGAGAATTTTAAAAGAAAATTTAATATTTACATTGCCTCTGAACCATTACATGATTCTTTGCAGGGTGGAAGTGCTTTGAAGTAATTTTCCTGTGCTGAGAATGCAAATAAAATTCGAAGGGAACAAATAAACTTTTGCTCAGTGTAAAGTTACCCTGGATATGAATTTGTTTACATTCATTTATCTTCTAAAAACTCGAAATGAAATTTCACTGAAGAGTTCTAGCCTTCGGCGTTTAATTATTTATTTAAATCAGGATAGTATTTTTGTGATAGTTTTTTTATATAGTTTTTTTATATACTTTCGAGTTTTATTTGCAACACACTCTTACATGTCTAAAACTCGATATTGATTTTCGATAATAATTTAAAATATAAATTTCACGTAACAATCAACCATGTACACACTTGATTAATTATTCCTTTTAGCTATTTTTAGGATAAAAGAAAATAAAAGATAATGAAGAATTTTAATATTAAATTATAGAATATTATTCTAATATTAAATATTAGAGAATATTCCAGGGAACAATGTATCTCTTATGTAAAATTAGATTCGTGCACCTCAATTGCGTAATGCACCTCTGCGTGATCAATTAATGAAAATTGCAGTTGGGTTTCGATCATCAATTCCAAATTACTTTCTCGTAATATCGAACATTGGAATACTGGATTCAAAGTTTCAAATAATCGATTAATAAACGGTTAAAAAAATATCGATTTTTAAAAATAACTTTATAAATAGAAAACAAAAGTTATTTGAAATCTATAAATTGTTTGCAAAAAGTGACCCGACTCTCTAACAATATTTAAGTTTACTTTAGTGCAAATAGAGGTCTGAAATTAGGGTACCGAGGTTTTAATTAAATGAGTTCGTAGTTGAGTGTCAGACCGTTTAATTGAAAGTTCAGTTTATTCGGAAACACAACTAACGCTTTGTAGATTTTACTTGGAGATATTCTGAGAATGCATTTTTTATAGTTCAAATATTTATAATGAATTGGTAATAGTCTGAGAAAATGATTCATATAATTCATATAATTTTTTAAAAGTATTACCAGAAGGCAGAAATTAGAAACAATAATGTTAAAACAACGACCTCAATTAAGAAAGTACAATAGATATTCTTTTGATTATACCTGGATTCGATTTTTTTAGTCTCAGTTGAATGCAAAAAAAAATTGCATCTTCAGGATAATTGGTGGCAGCTGGGAAGAAGCCCTCAAGCCACTTTTTTAATTAGCGAAGTGGATTTTGAGACGAGGTGGACAAATGGCGATTCGCAGTCATTGAGCACGAACTTCGGCTGACTATACGCATACATAGACTCCTGCATCCACTTAAGTATGTAGATTGCGAAGCACATGTGCTATTAATAGCTGATGTTCCGTACTCACCCTCCCAATGTTCGCGAAACTAATTTCCAATTGAGAATTGTCGTTTTGAAACCTGAATACATGAACTAAAAAGTTAATTGAAATCACGTTAGTGGATCTACATATATCGAATACGCAGAACACTTTCATTGCCTCAGGACTAGTTCCAAAGTTTCATCATTAATTTACGAGAATTTACTAAACCCCAGACAAGAGTTACCTATGTGCCGAGTATTACCAACTTTCAAATATAAATATAATCAGCAATACAAACATTGTGGAATCTGTGAAAACATGACATTATTACTATTATTATAATATATCATTTTATTTTTAACATAAAAAGAGAACTACTTAATTTACTTAAGGTTCTATCGATATTTGATTTAAAAATAAGTTGAGTCAAAAATAATTATAATAATTTAAAATAAAGTAGGTAAAACTTTTTCAGTAGAATAATTTTTCTTGATGACATTTTGAATTTATCGAATTCCACTCACTAAAGTGAGCTGCACATGCCTACGAATTTTAATGGATTTTAACTGAAAATTGTCAGGTTAATGTGCTTTTTAGCTCTTCGACCACCAGCTACAGTCATAACTTTCAGTACTAAAAAGCTTGATGTACTTTATGCATTAGCGTATCTATTTTTTTCAGTTGAAAGTGTATTAGTTAATAAAAAATTATATTTACATAAATGACTCGAGCTTGTTTGAAAACTACTTTTATCTCGTTTCTTTCGTGCCTTGTTTAAAGATCTATTTACGAGGAAGCATCCCCTATCTATCATATAGCAATTGTACGAACAATAAAGGTGTTAAATTCCAGAAGTTCCGCACGAGGGATAAACTGTTAATTCGGAAAGTTAGGGAAGATAATGTTAATCTGTTTTGTGCAAACGTGAAGCGTGATGCATGAACTCTGAAGCGTAAATTTCAATTCATGGTCTACACAACACTATACATGTCATCGCAAGCAGTAGCAACTTGTTTTGAAGATGAGGTTTCTAATCTGAGTTGAAAATGTATAAACATACATGGCAAGGAAAGCACTCCCTTGGTACAAGTTTTACTCTCATAGGAAACAGTAATCCGACAAATGCAATATTGTTATACATTATACATACTGTATTTCTCTGATCCGCATCAGACTTGGTATATTATTTGAATCTATCTCATAAATTCAGGGAAGTTCAGCACTAAAATATCCCTGGGGTGGCCTTTTGTTTTCTTTTCAAATTGAAAATTTAATTTTACAGAACGTTTTTTATCTCTACTGAAAAATTATATAAATATGGGTTAATCCCTTATGGCATGCTGCACCCTTCAACTGTTCTAATTTAGACAGATTGTCTGGTTATTACATGCCGTTTCTACTTAAGATTCCTCAAGTATATTTTTGAGAAAACGATCAATTTTATTATTTATAGTATAACAATAAAATAAAAAGTTGTGTTACCTCTACTTCCAGCTAATTGTCTGCCTATTGCATGACATTTCTACTTAAATCCGTTCAAGCGTAGTTTTCGTATACGACGACGAAAAATAGGGCTTTAGGTAAATATTTTAAACTCAAAAGTTTGGCAATATTTGCAAGTAAAATAGATGGAAATAAGAGTGAACGAGAAAGTCACTGTCGTATTTCGCGATGCGTAGATTTAAGGATTAACGAGTAGAGTAACGAACAGGAATCGTAATTAGACTTATAAGATAAGCGAAATCACAATTACATGGATAAAGTCGATTGAGTGAACTCGTTGTCTATATCTTTCTTTCTCTCTCTCTCTCTCTCTCTCTCTCTATATATATATATATATTATATAACAACTATACTACACTTACATTTCAGCTACCAACTTTGTCGAACCAATGTAAGCTGCGAAACGATTAGTGGCAGCGTTATTGCGATTGTAAAGCTCCAATTTGCAGAACTTACGTGCATCGAAGCATGTCGCTAAATTAATGTAGTTATTATCCTCTCTATAGTTATTATCCTTTACTTAGTTACTAAATCTTTCTACGTAATTGTTATTGATTATTAATTTATTTATTTATAGGAATAGTTCAATAAAAACTTCATAGGTTGCTTCTATGTTATTAAAGTCTAGATTTGAAATCTTTAGTGACTGATTCTTCTTCAACATATCCAATAGAATTTTCGACTGCCGTTTAACTAGGATTTGCAAAATTGGCGGATTCGAATCGATTGAACTTTTCAAACTAAATTCTCAATAGATGAGCACTAGAATCCGAAACCTCTTTCGAACATTTCAAACTTCAACTGAACCGATATTTCCTTCATCCAGACCAATCGATATCCGTACTTTGAAACTAGTGGCGTGAGGTGTTGCAATATTAACATATGAAATATTCTCATGAACAAACATAAATTGCAACGATAATCAAACTAGGAAATTGTGAACCAACTTTATGCTGCGAACGAACAAACGAATGAACGCGGAATTAATAAGATTTTATTATATTATTATAATTTTTTTTGAAAAGGTTTAGCATCGTCTTTAGTTTGCAAAATTTGGTAAGAATAGACGTTTTGGTTTTACCCATCAGTGGTAAAATGATTTTCCTTTGTTGTCAGTCTTATGTCAGTTTATTATACCTGATTACAAAAGGACTTAAACTAAAAGGGTTGGAAAGGAACGTTGGAAGACGAGTATTCATGCTATGAGAGATTTCGTCTTTGTAATTTTCGTGGTTAATAGTTAGTGGTGAAGTTTTTTCCCGCTGTAAGAAGGAAGCTGAGGAGTTGAAGAGAATCAAATTTAAAGCATTCACAAGTAGTTGTTTACTCAGTCTATGACATTTTCGTGATCCTTTTCCATAATTTCTCAGTTATACTGCAAGAATAAGTAGGATACATGCGTCCTAAATTCAGCACACGACGGTACACGGCTTGTCATTACAAGCTTGGCATGCAACTTTGCTTTGAAATATTCATCGTTTATTCAGCATACTGATCATATCAAAGGATAGGTGAGTAATGCAATAATTCACTTCCATAAAGACTGAAAATAGACTACAAAATCCTGTGTCATTTTGTAAAATCACTTTATAACATCTCGAAACTATAAATTTCTGTTTTTAATCAATGGCCTACTTTGCAGGAACTTTGGGAAAAATTCACAAAGCGACGAGGTTTTGATAGATGAAAGTTTTTTATTTGAGAAAGTGAAGTGGAAAGGTAATTTTAGCTACCTCCGAGAAAGTCTTTTATTTATACTTATTTTAAATTTCATTTTACTTATTTATTATCCTAGAACCTCCTCCTCGTTATTTTCTGATATTTGTACTTTTTCAGAATTAATTATAGCACTTGCAATGTGCAATATGAATTATCACGTTTTCTGCATTTCATACAAAAATTCTACATAAAACCTTGGATCAAGTTTATCCAATTATTTAACCCTACCATTGACATAGAATCTAGTAATTATTTTTAAAGCAGTACTTTTTCTAGAATGTATAATAAATATCTATAATGAATGTAGCTATAGAACTTTGGAGAGAACTTGCAAACTGAGGATAATTGAAAATGTTTTTAATCACGTAATCTCCACATTCTCCGCGGCTAGAATACTTTAAACAGTAAACACTCCCTTTAGAAATATAAATTTTTACATAAATCAACTTATAAAAAAATAATGCAATTATTCTTGGTAAGGAGGAATGAGAAAAGGGTAGGAGTTATTTATGGGAACGTATTATGGTGAAGCCATTATTTATAAAGTTGAGACTCCCAAAGAATTACGCGATATGCTTTCAATTTCTTCAATCTCCATTGATAACTTCTGAAGCATAAAGGCACCTGTCATTATTGATCTAAAATCGATTTTTAGCTAGTAGTAGATACAACCCCTTACTATTTATTAAACTATGTATATATATTTGGCTTGAACGTGTGTTGGGCATATACTTTATGCGATAACGGGGTCACTTTGGATAAATAATGCAGTGCGAGTCGTCACGAGAGGCACTGTTATGATATTTTCTGATCTATAAAACAATTTTAGAAGCATTTGTATGAAAAACAAGTAAAGAATGTTTATATCTTGTGATTTACTTTATAATTAGTTTTGGAAAAATAAATTCTTTTAATGAAATATGTTCGTAACACACTAAACATATTGACATATGCATTAATTACACTTCCAGTATTTTATAATGATGATGTAAAGATAAATTGAAGTTACTTGAAACTTGTTTTAAAAATAAATTTAATTAATTTTGAACCCAGATTAGTTTCATTAAAGAGAGTGTGCTTCTCTGAAATAATTGTTAAAAAGCTGTTGTTTGTCATTTTGAATCCACAGCAACGATGCTCTCTTTTCCTTTGAAGCTGTGCCCTATTTTTCCTATTATGTCAGATTTTACTCTGGCCCATGACTCGCATGTCCATTCGGTTTCACACTTTCTCATAAAATCACTCATCCTCAAATTGAAGATGCCCTTCTATTGTGATCTCGCGTACAACTGATGTAAAGAGCACTCAACCGTAAAGTAATTCACAATGCCACATACCATTTCACGAGGCTGCTTATAAGAATCTCAATTACGTATAAGATATTTTCAATTAAATGACTTCCAAGATATTTTGAACAAATTTCATGAATTATTTTTAGTTAAAACTGAGAGAGTATGAATATATTTCAAAAATAGAGAACAAGCGCAATTTGAAATGTAGTTCGGTCGTTAACACGTTTTTACCATTATTACATTTCTTTTTTTTAAGTAAACCAGGAGATAAATGTTGGTCGTTAACAAGAACTTGATGAGATATTTACAGTCACTGTGGTGTTCCAGATTTCTATTGATTAGTAGAAATGTTAAAAAAAATGCGTAAATATATTATTTTATTAAAAATTCTAAAAATACAATTATTTTATCCAATTTTTATACCATTGCTGTAGTATTTCCTCTTCTGCTTTTATGAATTCAGCCCTTCATAAAATCTTTGTTCATACCGAAATGAGAGACTTTATAAATTACTGCATCGTTGTTTCTACCCATTGTGTTGAAATTATGAAAACATATTTGGAGTCTTCTTGAATTTTGCTGAAAGTGTCGACGTGGAAATTGTTGTCGTTAAATTGGAGAGTTGAAGTATTTGTTGTAAATTTAATGAGCTTCTCCGAGAAGGTCTACATTTGAAAAATTCATTTAAATTTCTCCAGCGAGATTTGTTACAAACAGAGTAATAAGTACCCGTTTTAAATTATTTTGCAAATGTTAGAAATATGCTGCAAGTAAAATCTGCTTAGTTCAATTTTCTGAAGAAATTTCTACATTTTTTCCTACAATTTTTATGACTTTCCATTTTTACGACTTTTCCATTCTTTACTTTCAACCCTTTTCTTAGTATAAACCTATCGGATTTATTGACAATGGAACTGACATATTCCAAAGTTTCTTTTCTTAAAAATACGAGTGAATAGTATAGTATATATAACCAGTGCTACCATTATTCTCGCACAGTTGACAACGAGAATGTGAAGAGAATAAAATTTACACAAGACCCTTTTTTTACAAAAGCGTAAAAAGATTAAAGGCACTAATTTCACTAATTCTTAAAAAATTAGAAATATTTTTTTCTCTAAAAATATAAATAGATTATGAAACTGCCGAGATATTTTTTCAGATTGTGTAAAATTATTACAATGCGAAATTGTAATATTTAAAATGATAAATTGTGTACAGTAATAAGAGCTATATGTTATAAAAAAGGAAAATTAAAGTCCATCTCTTTATATAGAATATACGCTATATCGTTCGTCGAATTTCCCTGCATACTTTGTTCAATGTGCAAAGTTCTGCCTGGCTGGTATTCGAGGAAATCTTTTTCATCAATAGGAGTAAAAACGGACAGAACTAAATGAAATTACCTCGAAAATTACTTCCATTTTTTTGTAGATCCGAATAGTCCAATCACAGCATATTGTTTTTGGATTTGGAGAAGTCATTATGTCGAATATGTGAAAATAACTTGTAATTACTCAATATCATGAAATAATCCGGAATTTAGTAAGATATCAATTGATAAATTCAGTTTTTATAGTAAATTTTTATAGTAAATACAGATATTTATTGTGTAATGAATAAATGATTACCTCTCAACTTCTTTAAGCTCCTTGTCAGTCGTGCTGAAATATAAATTATACCTATGATCCCATTCTTAAGCGATAAAGGGCTCCTAATACCTGATTAATAAATTCGAAAATAATATGGCCGTTAATTGTGAGCTGCTAAATCCGTATGGTCAGCCATACAATGAGGGGGTGAAATAAAACGGGTGCTATAAATTACCTCGGTCCGATAGGTTGTACCGCTATTCACTTCTCTATAGTATACCAACGATTTTACGAGCACTGGCAAAGCTGACTCGGTGATTCTCCGCTGATTGTATGAAATTTAATATCCTACCAGATGTCCAAAAGTATATTTTATTTTTAATTATTTTTGAGTAACTAAAAAATGTATATTTTACAAATGACATAAACTCTAGAGGCTTGGGACAATTTCATATTTGATTTTGGTTTCCTGTTGTGTGTTCACTGTATAAAATGCATTTTTCTTTATAGGAGCAATATTAGAAAAATTCTTACGCATAAAATGTACAGAAGTCATTTCTAAAAACCAGATAATTGAAATTTAATATGCACTATATGTTAACCAATAATAATAATATTATGTATACAGCAAATCATAATTATAAAATGCTTTTGATTTGTGAAATTAATATAGGAGAGCCTAAATGCTCGTATCACTAACGTAACTCAATATCAAAGTTGCTGTATTCAACTTTATACTACAACTAAACTATATATTGCTATTTGAATCGCAGATTCGAATGTCAGGCTCCTCAACTGTTCGAGGGAGATTATAGTGCATGGCGACAGCTGTGAAATGGTAAAAGAGAGACAAGGATAGTTTTCAAATCGTCTAGCTTTTTTCAGTTCATTGTAAACTGTGATAAATATGCAAAATGGAGAGTTTCATACTCCATTTTTGATTATGAAGTAAAAAAAAAACAACAAACTTTTTCTCCATACGTATTTTTCAGCAAAAATATCGGAGATATCAAAAAGAATGAAATATAAATAATGCTTTGTTTAGTTTATATATGATGGAAATATTTTTCTAACAGAGAAACAAAGGGTTCAACAATCATGACAATTTCAATCTAAAGTTTAATATGGCACCTCTACAACAAAATTGCATGCTTTACCTAATTACCTTGAAAACATTCTGAATTATATAAATTATTATTCTGTGCTTATTTCGAGAATCAACGTCCATATACATTAATTACCTTGTTGATTTCTCAGTTTCGAATTCGTCCTTGAGTTTACTGTTCCGTGCGGTCGCTTTTATTGTTGTCGAGCTCAAGTTTATAATCTTAGTTTTCCAGTTGAGTTTTGACTCTCGCTCGGAGAAGTTAGAACCCTCGAACGTTCCGCGATCGCGATAAATGTAATTTAAATTCTATATTCCCTAATAATTACTGATCACGTGTGATATATGATAAGTGACTTTTTTCGACGAGTTTATTCATTATTGTGTGATTGATTAGTGCGACCCTACTCGATTATTAGGAATTTTATGCTGATCATCATGTCTAAAGGTTCGTACAACTTCAAATTCAGAGTCTGAAATTTCCGCAGTGAAATTGTGTGTTATGAAAATAGCGATTACGTGTTTTAATTCGTCGGAGATTGCTTTAGATATATAATACTGAAAGTAGATGATAGGGCGGAATGAAAATGCGAGAATTTGCAAAGTGATGAGGTACGCCCTGTTGAATTTGAAATTCTGCTAATCATTCTGGCCACGTCTCGCCATCTTACTAAACCCCATCCTTCACTTTCATTGAATAATCGAGTTTGCCCGTATCACCGATTAGCCGACATGTTACGACACGAGGAAACCGATCCATTAGAAGATCGCATAAATGGCCTGTCGTCTGCTTCACTTTGACGTGGATAACGTCGTTCACTTCCTTTAGACCCTTACCTGCATCTTCTATCGTCTGACCTCTAATCTTCAAACTCACCTTACACCCTCTTACATCTTGCTGTGCATTTAAACCTCCCGCCTATAACGTGCGGGAAATTATTGATCTATGACTTACGATAACTTGAGTAGATCAATATAATGGCCAGGAGATGCTTTACGAAGTAGGAGAGAACTAATCGATCTTCTGAGCTTTATACCTGGCTTTCAAGCAGCTTTCTCACTTTCTATTTATGTTTTTATTTAGAAACTAGCCTTCTGCCTCTCAGCCTCAGTTTTAAGTTTACATTCTTCATATTTTTTTATACTTATTACCGTGGTAAAAGTCCCAGATTGAGAATTCATTTCGGACCAATCCTCAATCAATGCGGAATGAAAACTTCCTTTAGATTAGATTGGAATGCAACTGTTTGGTTCGGATAAAAATTCTAGACTGATTTCGCCAGGGTTTTAAAAATAGAAATTTATTTATTTTATTTATGGCGCCCTTTTTTTCACATGCTTTTGATATACACAGTGAGAATGTAGAATGATAGCCACTTGGTGCAAAAGAGTGTATCTACATATTCATCGATTCGTTGCCTTATATAGATATATTGCCGCCTCGAGTGTGTTAAATATATCTTGTGTAGTGTGAGACAAGTTTCACTCCTCAATCAATCATTTCTTTCTTATAAAAATGAAGTCGACTTTTAGTTTAAAAACACATCTATAGCTAGTCATTTATTTTAATTGGCTCACACGTTTCCCAATTTCGAATTCGTCCTTGAGTTTATTGTTCCGTGCAGTCGCTTTTATTATGGTGTCTGTTGATATAGCCGAAGTTTACAATCTTTGATTTCCAGTTGTGTTTCGACTCTCGCTCGGAGAGATCGCAAAACTTGAAATATTCCGCGTTCGCGATATAATTGAAATTCTATTCTCTAATTATGATCATCATGCCTTAAGGTTCGTACAATTTGAAATTCAGAAAACAAATCAGAGATACTAAATACTAAATTTTAAAAAACATTTATTTATAAAGAGATTAAGGATATTTTCTGGGGTAAAATTCTTCGTATAAAGCTTGGTGATTTTGCACACTGGATGATGCACGTATGATCTTGGAATATTTTCTCTTAGTGTGCTGCAAATATAGCGAGCATTTACGGTTCACACAGCAGAATGTGTACTAGAAGGGAGGGACAGGCTCTTTTAGAATAAAAAAGGTGTGGTGTATTGTGCGTCTATAAAAAGCTGGTGTTGGATGTGACCACAATGTTCACAGAGGGTTGTTAACCATTCTCCAGTGCTGGCTTTAGTCGCGTTATATTTATTTATGCTCACTCCACCATGACATATGTATCACGGACGGGTTCTGAAGTTGCACATTTTTCTTCTAGAAAGAAATAAAGAAATGTGTCTAGAATAAAAAAAATCCAGCCAGACTTTTTACAACTCCACAACTTTTGTTACTTTATACGAGTGTATAATACATTAAAAAGTGACCATCATGACAGTTAAAGATATCGCAAAAACTGATTCAAATTAATTGCTTTAGTTTTTATTGGAAATCGATTCCCAAGTCCCTCGGTGAGAATTTGACCTGAAAAATTCAATGAATTTCTGATGGGAAAAAGTAATATTAAAATGAAAGATATAGGTGCAGCTTTAAATCATTTTTTAATTGCAAAGACAAGTTGCGATAGCATCCATTAAATGTCTATTGCTTTCATGTTAACGCAAAAAAGTAAAAATAGTCTTTTAAGTAATAAATGCAGATTAATTTCGCCGTCATAAATCTGAGAGAAGTGTGATGAAATCAGTAAAAAATAGATTATCTCATTTCAAATTTTCAGATTGGAAAGTCCTTTGAATGTTCTAATTCTCAAGGAAGATCAAATATTGAGGGAAATGAAGTATTTCCTAGAATTTAATGCAGTCGTCCCTCAAAATTAATTTAACTTTGTAATAACGTTCTACGTGATGAGGATTGACAATCAAGTTTGGTACAGCAGATATGAAAGTTGGTTCTTGAATATAATCAACTCTCGATGTCTCCTAAAATTGACCCTATTTAATTTTTATTACATTCACTCCATATAATAAAAATAAAGTACGTTGGCTTCATAGCGTATTTTGTCTGTTCATTCATATTGAAGTTAATGAGCTTCCATTAGTCTTTTAATTGTTTTGTTTTATGAACAAACATTTACATTACTGATGGATGACATTTGAAATCCAGAAGAGGCTTACGTTATTGTTTATAATTCGTATTTCGAATCGTATTTATTTTTTAAAGTTTGATATTTATTCTAATCGTGTTTTTTTTAATAATGATAGTTTAATATAAAGAATATTTCTTTTCACTCCACAAAGAATATATTGTGAATATCAATCAAGTAATTGAATCGCTGAGGGTGGTTAAAATTGTATCACAAAAGGTATATCTTCAAGAAATTGATTAATCAAAACTTCTAGGTAGCTCGATACGGGAAAATTAAAATCTGCCATGAAATCAATTCATCACACTCATCGTCAATTAAGGCTCCTCTCCTAAACTTTAGGCAATACTGGTCAATTTAATTTTTCAATAAGGGTGATAAGGGTTGAGATAAATTACTTCATGTTTCATATATCTAGTTGTAAAACTCAATAGGCGTTCCTAAAATATTAAAATTAAAACTCGAGACATTTTTCTTTTTAATGTAAAGAATTTCGTATTCTTCAGGAGTGTTTCTTGGATATTTTGCGAAACATGAGTTCTTTTTTTTATGAAAGTCTGAAATTATCTGTACTGTCATGTACGAGGTAAGAATATAAGGTAGGGTGCTTCTCTGGTGCATTGCACCATTGTATTCCTTAAGTGTCCTGTTAACCCCAAGAAATATTTTACGACCTTTTTGCAGTCGGCAAAGGTATGACAGATTCAATTTTCGGGAAGAGTGGACGGACGATTTCACGCGTTTTTAGGCAATAAAAAAAGCTGCAAACAAAGGTGATTATGCAACTACAGGCAAAACCATAGAATCCGTACCACTGGTCATAATAAATCAACTGTTTTTGTTGGGTTAAGTATTTGGCGTCGTGTTCAAACCACGAATCCCACTAACACCGCCCAGTTGGCAATCTGCCACTTCAACTGGACTATACATTTGAGCAATAACAAAATGTGTGATATTTTCGGTATGTTGTTACGAAGGTCGCACGCTTCTTCCTGAAATAGAGTGATAGGAACAGGAAAATCAGAAGGAAAGCCCCCTTAAATTTCGTAAAATAAATTTTGAAATAAAAAATACTAACTAGATAGAATTATAAAAAAGTAAAGATGTAAATTTCTCCATTACTGAACCATTGTTTCAATTACTTTACAATGATCATGCATTAATTGTACTTGTAAACATGAGTAGACAGAAATCTCGTGATTTCACCCGGAAAATTGTTGCTTTTCAATGCATTAACGCTACTGATTGGATGCAAATCTTGATGCAAACTGTTGATTGTAAACAATGATCCTGGAATATCAATTTAATTATCAAATAATGCAATTATTCGCATATTGATTTAAGGTAATCGTCATGAGATTGCACATTGAACGCTTATTTTTTTAGTATTCATTACCAGTAATCAAATATCATTATGCATATTTGCGTCATCATCACATTTATATGTAATGACAAACACAATTAAAACCTATATTCAAGGATTTGATGAAGTTTATTAATCATAATAATGAATAAAAATAATTAATATAATATTTATGGAAAATTCCACTCTATCTTAATTACTAACCCAATTAATTAAAACCTATATATTTTATTTGATTAAATGTGTCGTTTTAATTATGGTGGGTTTAAATCAGTAACAGGCACGTCAACGATTTGATCTATGCTGCATATATATATATATATGTATATATCGATTACATATATAGACGACACTGACATTGAGGAGTGAGTAAGTATTTGGTTGGTTAACATCGTGTTTACAAGTGAATGACATCGATAACCACTTCATGGTATGCTCGCCTCGAAGCCTCGTTCCGTCAGTATTATTTGAGATCAGAGGAATGTCATTTATATTGACCTATCTGAGGCTGAAATTTAATTGAAGTACTAGATGTACTAGATGTGTATTAGAAATTTCAAAATACGTACTAATCGTGTTCCTCACGCAAACTCTATGATTACTTTTGTCACCTCATATAATTATACGACATTTTCCATCATATCTACTGTGTTATTGAGAGAAAATTTGTAATCATAAATCTGTAATATATAGAGGGTTGGAAAGTAGTTTCATGTCACTCTTAACGTCCAAAGTTCCATGACACTTAATTCCTATGGGAGGAGGGGAAATATTTCTGCTTCTTAGATCCAGTAATCCATCTCGTAATTCAAGGGGTCAAAATTTTTACGAGTGGCAGGATCACTTTCGTGAAATGAGATTTTTCTGTCATAAGAAGTTTTTTACGTTTCTGATCTTGGCAAAAATTTCTTACTTTAATTTAAATCAAAAGTAATTTCCAAGAATAAGAATACTGAATATTTTTCAATTTAACTGTTCCACATTTTATCACAGAATAAGCAAATTGGAGATTGTGTCAATTTCTCGATTAATTCACTCGTGTGATTTATTACCTAACGATATTTTTGTTTAAAAGGTATGTTGATTAAAAAAAGTGTATTCTCTCACTAATCAAACAGATTCGATGACAGAAAATTGTTTGTTGAATTGAAACAGCTATTTGTTCAACCGCGAAACCATATCTACTGCATCAAGTTCAACAAGTGTTTTCTCTCTCTATTTGTGTAAAGTCTCTTTAACATTCAGCAGCGTTGTTTTTCAAAAAATGGAATTTTTCTCATTTTCATATCAAATCAGAAACTGATAATCAATGGGAAGAATTTATTCAATTTGTATCTTCCTATAAATTTCGTTTACAAAATAGGCTGTAGTTTGTTCATCCTTACAGTGATAATAAAAACTTTACTTTGTGATAATGTTCAATGTAATCTGCTCAGAAGCAGAAAGGTTCTCTTTGCGAGAGACCCCTTTCAAGATCCTATTTGCTATTTCTGTAGGATGATAGCTTGTTTGGTACACGTATGTAGCTATGAAAGCTATAACCCATCTTGTTTCCGGATTCTCTCTTCTCGAGCTGCGTTCCTAAGAAGGTGAAACCTTATACAAGAGTGGTTGAAGTTCACAGTAAATACTACACGTTGTAGCATGTGTTTCGCATTCGCTTTTATTCACGTGTCGATATCGAAATTCGTACTCGAGAAACAACGTTCTTCTTTTTTTTCTCTTTTTTTTTTTTTTTTTTCTCTCGTGTGTGTCGACTTTTATCGATATTTCTCATCATGAAAATGGAAAAGACTTTAATATTTTCCAATTCGAGGAATTTTCTTTCAAAAACATATATAATTATATTTCATAGTAATAGATAATAGAATGTGTATTATGCAAAGAGGGGAAAAGTGGGATGCTTTACGATATTTTTTTAACCCAGACATGAAAACGTCTATACTCATTCCTGTGTTAGGAGAAATTGACAATAAATTAAATTTTTCCAATCTCGAACAGATATTTCGAAAAATTTCCTAAATAAAAAAAGCAACGCGTGAAGCTATTAAGTTTTTTTTTCCAATAAGCTGAAAATATTTATGGCACTAGACTAACCAGGCCAAGCGTCTCAAATTCAATCGATGATCTCGCATCCACCCCACGATTTATCGCTTCTATGCTTAAATGTTCACAAAAACACAAGCACCATTAAAATTTCTATGTGGCAAACGTTCTTGTTATAAATAATCTCGTAATGAAAATATGTATTATTTAAATCGAATATGAATATACGCATAAAAAAGGTTTTTGATGTTCAGAGCCTTTTGCTTTGCAAGTTTTACTGATAGAGTTTTATCACGTTGGATTGCTACCATTCAGCAAATTCGTTTGGATTTTCAATTTTATTGATTGCACAGATTTGTTCACAAACCAGCGATTTTCTATTTTTACACCCTTATTCCTGAATAAAAGAAAATAAAACTCATTGAACTTTATTGAAGTTTCAAATCATCCTCTTTAATACACTCTAAAATGGTGGGGCTTTAAACATTTCATTCAAAAATTTTAAATGCGTTTCCTCATTCGATCACAATTTAATAAATCTTGATAAAAAGGGAATGAAATTTCAATTTTCTCTAGTATAGAGAGACACAAGATTTTTCAATATTCATTTTCAACCCGAATCAGAAATTTATTGTCTCCTCTTCCCTCCATTCGAAGAATTGTCTTTCTTGCGTTTTATTTTATCGGTGCCACAATTTAATTCCCTTTCCTGAAAGTTTATACGTCAATTTTATACGGACCGCGTGTTTCTTCGAGTCAATTTTAAGATATAAGAATTCGTTTTATAGAAATTTAATCCACATTGAAGTTATTGACCATACATGTTTGAAATTGGAAAGACTATTTTCTTTCCTGTGACAGTCACAGCGTCTAGAAGCGCATCTGGTTTTATTCTTCGCTGTTATTACTCGACCACAACTTTTCCCTAGCAAAAGTGACAACGTGAAAGTTGTTGAAGAAGATAAGAATATAAAAAAGTCGAAATTTATTCACTTTTCAAATGATGAATTTATTTAATTTGCATAATAACTTTTGTAATTTATAAGTTTGGTCACTCTCATTTTTTTATGTAGTTTTTTACTTTCATAATAATCTCTACGTTCAGTATAATTAAACTGATTGATACTTGCGGCATATTTGATGCTTCGTGTAGTGATATGGTCGCTGTGGTTATAGTATATAGACAGGTGTCCAATTGATGTGGTTTGTGGGCCTTTGTTTTGACCAGGTAAAGTAAATAGTTGAATTTCAATCATTAGGGAAACACGCTTAATGCAACAGGTGTACGATATGTGTGACACTCAGAGGCATTTAACATTTAACATCAAATCAATAAAAATAATAAACTATTTGCATAGGTATATCGTATTTAACGTCTATCATCTTTTCTGCATCATCATTTGGACAATTTAAAATAAAAGTGTTTTAAAATGCTTTAAGGGATTTCAGCAGTATGCAAAATAATTCAGAATTTTTAACTTTTCAAATAAAACAATTTAATTTTAATTTTAATTCTAATTTCAAAAATCTCAATAAGTTTCATAACACTCTTTAAAATCTTTTTTAGCGTAGAACCGAAATGAAAATATGATGCATGTGGTTTATTGTGGAAGATAGGATAGTTAGAGGAACATGGAGGAATGTTATATGTCAGGACTTCTGTTTGTTATTTTTTTAATTTGTTGAACCATTTTTCTTCGAGGGAAAAAATACTGAAAAACACAAACCCTCCTATTTGTTGAACTCGCTCTTATACGAAAGAATTTCTAACAAAACACGTGTACGTACCAAACTAAATACACTTCGGTTTGTTTGTAAAAGAAATTTCCTCTAACCATTTTCCCATTTTTGGGAATATGTGTGCGAATATATGTAAACACCATACCAAAAGAGTTCTTTTCAGTCTGAGAATATTAAATCTAACCACTGAAAAGAGCTAAATCCCAATGCGATTTTTACTATTCTTTATAAAAGGTTTGTAAAGCACTAAAAGGAGTAAAATACTTTCTTCCCTTTTACCTTTCTTCTATACTTCACATCCTACATTTTAAAAGGCAAATATTGTTAAGAAAGTAGACAGATTCTCAAAGGATTTCAGTTAAAGCCATAAACGCTTTTGGATCAATTAAAATGAAAATACTTTTATATTTAAAAAAATTTCTGATCATATCTCGTAAAGCCTTTCGAAACTCTTTAAAATCTCAAAAAAAAAACTTTGAAATTTCATTGTAATCTCTTGAAATCTTTTAAAACTTTTAAAATTTAAATCCCGTATTAAATTGATGTATTCTTTAATCCTTAGATCGCGTAGTTTAATATGCAACATAAAATTCTTATAGTATAGTAATAATATAAAAACCGAGGAATACATCAGTTCTATATTTGGTTATTATACGCCTCATTGATAAAGCAGTCGAGTGTATTATATGTATCTACAAAGAATAAAATAGCCATAGCCGCATCGATACGTAAAGTACGTTTACGGGTATAAAATTTAAAATATCCAGAAAGATCTATAGAATACAAAATCGAAAATATTTTTAATAAAATTATATTGGCTGCACCTTTTTAACTTAGAAGTTATTTCCCTGGACTCTGTAGATAACTGGAATTTACTGCGAGATAAAAACATGCTAAGGTTATTGGTGATATAATTTTTAGATATAAAAGAAAGTATTTCTGAATTCAAAAGTATTCTCTAAATAAAAATTTGCCAAAAGTATGATTACACGGTTTAAGAATAAATATTTACCCAAAATATTAAACTTCAATGAAAAAAAAAAATCGAAAAAATAATAAAGTTTCCAATCTATCATAAAAGATTTTGTTGAAGATGAGAAAAAAATTCTGACAGATCGAGTATATTACAGAGATCAGCCAATCCCTGGGGTTTGATAAGGGGCAATAAATACCTTGCATCTTAGCCCAGTCTTCAAAACACGAACATCCATAATTCTCCTCTCCCTGGGGAAATGGACTTCATTTTTACGTAATTGACGACCCATTTAGTTCTTTTTATAAGCTAAAAAATCGAAAAAGTGGAGGGTATCATTTGTGGTTCATGACGTTTTTGTTATATCTACAAGATGAAAATGTACGCTGTCAAACAAATGGTGCTGCACCATAAAATATTTTACTGGCCTCTAATGTTTACTAAAGCACCGTAGAGCTTTTATCAATACTTACGTAGCCCTATGTGAGCCATATTTTTCCAAGAGCTCAGCTTTTAACACTTGTCAGTTTTAAAATTCTGAAATTTCACCTTTAAATACGTATAAGTATTTCATTGAAAGATGCACGTGAAAAGAAGAAGAATAATGCGTCGGAAAAAGTTCATAGTGATAATTTTCGAATAAAGTGGTGAAAGTTAGGTCGTTCATTAATTTTATGAACAATTGATTCATAATTGCATTATTCACAAGGAAGATATTCGAAATAGTTTCCCATCGTCTCTCTTTTAAAAGGACCGCTTGAAAATAAGAAGTGCTCGTAAGCAGCCTTAAGACACGGGCTTTTAAAGTTCACTATCCTTTTATTGTAAACCCGGTCGGCTTAAACTTTAAGATTAAAATGAATAGCTGCGTTATAGGTACCGGAGGGTGCAACCTTACTGCTTGCATTGCGCCGTAGTAGAAATTATTATATCCGCGGGAATAAAAGGAAACAATCTCTAGCCCATTATCACTCCAGCGTAAAGAACTGGAGTTAGGGGAATATCCAGACTTAGCTTTTTCCACCGTGCCAAATGGAATTCGCTCTTCTCAGCTTGAAAATTCCTTATGCTCATGATAAGACAATCTGCTTATTTTCCCACCTTCATTTCTCAGTTTCACTGATTTTACAATGTTTAGACTTACAGGATTTTTTATTCCTTTTTTATGCAGGTACTTTCTTCAGTTTTTATTACTGCTAAGTAAGTAGAATTTCTCAAGGGAGGAGAGAGTATATCCGGGGTGAAAAATTTTCAAGACGGATTCCAATAGGATTTTTTCTAGGAAATTTTAAATTAGATATTTGAGACTTTCTATAAAATATAGGGTTGGAAATCAATTCGTATTAAAATTAATAGGTAATAAATGAGTCTATATATATATATATATATATACATTTGTACATTATTCCTGAATCTAAATATGAGAAATGTAATATGCTTGTAAAAGAACGAACTCTAATTGGTCTGAATGAATTTGGCGATTAGCTGTCCTCTTTACAGTAAAATTCAATTGCTTTGAATATTCAATACGATTTTTCAGTGGAGCAGGTGGCCGAACTTAATTGCCTAGAGGCTATATTCTGCATGAATTATCGCATCGAATATTTAACAGTCTTCCCCGATCCATAAAAATATATACCTCACGGTTCGTCAAATTAGTTATCCTTAATTAACCATTCATCAAAGATTTATTGTTTCAAATTAAAAAATTTGCCAATCACCAATATTATAAACGTTTTTATCGTAATTTTATGTAACATATCCCGGAATTTTCTAATCAAATATTACTATTACTTAAAAGTATTAGTTTCATATAATTTTTTTGTCATACTCGTAAGTTAAAAGCTTGGTAAATTTCCGAATTAGACTTTCTTAAGGGGTCGTGTAATATTGAAAAATTTCTCTTTCTATTTCCAAGTTGTTTATAATTCAAGGTAACAGCCATTTGTACAAAAGGGTGTCGTGGTGCAGTTTGAAATAAATTCACTCTTCGTGAGTCGACTTCCTTACAAGGTTGATTGTTCGTGCGATGGTGAACGAAGAACGCACACAGTACGATGAAATCATCCTCTTGGTGTTTTCACCTCTCTTGCAGCCCTAAGAAATGTCTTTTACAGCAATCTATAACGAGTTTCAACACCAGCTGAGTTTTAGCAGAAACACGATTTCGATTTTACGTGCAACGAATGGTAAACCAATTCGTTTCTTTTACCGAAATCTCATTCGAACAGACTCCATTCCTTACGCCTCTGAGATCAGAAATGAAATCCTCAGAGTGGAAACGTTCATTTATAATGCCTCCGAGAGGAATCTCGAGTTGTGACAGTTTTCGAATACATTTTACGTCAAAGTAAATTGCAAGATTTTCATCTGCATGTCCATAATTTTACTTATTTATTTTCTTGAATTAAGTATGACGAAAAGTATTGATAAAAGTTTAACGAAATAAATGATAAATTTATTAATACTTTAAAGCCTTATCCATGATAAAATTTTGCTGTTCAATGAATGTATTATTTCCGTGAACGCGTAGTGTTGTGCTATTTTCCATTCGTGTTTTTCACTTCAGCTATTTACGGGTCGATTGCAATCGAATTACTGCATAAACGCACCCAGCAAACTGGAGCAAACGCTTACGAGGTTCAAAGCTTTCTTGACACTTCTCTCGGAATTTTTTATCCTTTTTTTCTAATAAAAAATAAGCAGGCTTCTTGTGTGCAGTACAAATATCATATTTGCATTAACTGTTCAGACTTTTTAATTGATTTTAAATAATAATAAAATAATAATAAATAAAAAGGCAAACATTCAAATCGAATCAAAAATGTATTTCATGTGTTTCGATAGAGAAGAAAATGACTTCTATACTTCAATACTTTAGTACCTTGAAGCTTAGGTAATTTTCTGTTAGCTGAGTATGTTCTTCACGAAGTAACTTGCTAATTCCGTCGATGGTTTCGTATCGTAACTGTCAGAGTGCAAAGTTTTAGGGGAAAACATAGTACTAGAATGAAATATTGATCGGTGAAGTAAGTGCCCTTTACAATGTTGTATATTAAAGAGATTGTTTTTGCCGAAATGAAAATAATTCATTAAGGAGAACAAGAAGTTATCAAGCAAGCTTTCAATGTAGGGTAACTCCGGAAACTTGGGAGAAAGGATGTAGTGTGACATGATAAGGCACTGACTGGTTGAGACGATAATGTTTTGCGTATGCGAAGCTTTAAGGATATATATATGTACATTTGCCATTGTAAGCAGCTAAGACGAATAGACGTCGCTGTCGTCAACTTCCCATGTGAAATTCCATCTGAATACCATGATATACAAAGATTATACGTCTCTGACGTTATTGTCGTGAAAAGATATTTTATGCTCAAAGGCTTTTAGGTCGTCGCATATTTATGAGACTGAGTGCGTGCACTGACTTTTAGGTTTCAATTTGTGTACCAATTTTCACTAGATATACTATAATATTTTATGCCTAATTGCATAGAAGTTTTACTTGAAAAATTCTCTAGACCAGAAGTTCCTATAACACCATAGTTAGCTAAACTTTGAAGAGAAGAATACAGTTGTTATTCATCCTGGAAATTTATTAGTTTGAAAAGAATTGTAAAAGAGATAAAGAGATTCGGAAAATATATACAAAAAGAAATGTTTCTAGTTTATGGTCGATTAGTCCTCGTATTTTTATGTTAAAACATTTGTAATTCACTGTGAGCGCGGATCTAAAACTTTGAGATTTCATAGATTTTTATTTAGACACTGCATCCAGTATCTGTAGTTTTGATTTAGTGAGTTTAACAGTCAGATGGAAGAAATTAAGTGATAAGTTTGGATATCTCTATATATACAAGATGAGAGAATGAGTTGGTCGAAAGAAATAAGTAAAAAGGAAGCCGTTCATGGCTGTCCAAGACTCCAAGAGACGTAAAGCACTTCCGTAACAATGCTGATCTCCGCTTCGGAATAAAACACACTCGACAGGAGAGAAAAAAAGAAAAGAGGAAAGCGGCGTTGTTTGGTGAGGAACTAATGAGGCTCTTGGGTGAAGAAAACGCGTTGCACGAAACGGAGATCGATTTTCTCTCGTATTTTTAGGATATCCTTACGACCCTTACATGTCCTTTTTCATCAATTGGGTACAACTTTGCAGAGAATATGCTACGGAAAATTTCCAGCTGTTTAACTTTCATTTATGGCCAGACAAAAATTATTTACTGTCTTTGGGACAACAAAGTAAACAAACATAAAGTGTGTCAAGCAACATAAATAACTGAATAAATAAAGATTCTAATTTGTTGCGCAAATCCTCTTATCTGCGGGATTGAAAACCGAGGAACCAGATTTCAATACTCGTGTTGAAGATTCCGAATAAATATAGAAATATAACTCAAACTTGAACGTGTTTTCCAATTTGGTTCGATTTCTTCACTAAATTATATTTATTTAGGAGTGTATTTTCTTTGCACACTTTTAAAGAAATTTTTTTTAAAAAAGACATTTCTTTATTATACATCTGAGTTGTAGAAAACTTCTCATTTTCATTGTTTAATAAATCTAGGAGCAATTTTCTGAGCCATTTTACACAGGACTCAGGCATTTTTCATGATTTGTTTCCATTACAGTAGACGTCCAACAAAAGTTTCGAAGATCTTTCTTTCCTGCTAAAAAGAAGTTTCTGCAGAAACTGAAACTATTCGTTTTTCTTGTTGTTTTGCCCCCACGATGTGAAGTAGTTGGGCCCTTCATTAAAGTTTTCAACGTCCAGTACTGTAGTCAGTAGTTTTCTCCTGCAGCAGACAAGCCTTAGAGCTTTACTCCACCCGCATGATTCCGACATTCATTTAGTCTGGTTACAATCTCGTTCTCTGAAATTCCTCGAATTCCTGGAGTCTAAAACTAGATATATTTTTTGACATTAGTAGAAAATGGCTAATAAATTGCAAAGTGTACATTTAGAAATTACCTAAAATGAAAGTTTTGCCCTCAACTCTACTGTAAAAAAATCATTGACCTGAAAATTTCGTATTGTTAGTTCAGAGCAGCGCTACCATGCATAGACTCTAAGGAGGAAACCAATACATATATACACGTGCAAGAAGGAAACCGTGATATATATTTTTGTCAACGTGTTCCATAATTATGGATGTACTTAGGTAATTGCTTTAAAACCAGCATTATGTACAGTACTCAGGCGTATATACACCGCTTTACCACATTACACTGATATTTAATGTGGAGTAAATGTATGTCAGAGAATTTACAGGAAACTGCCTCGCTTTCATATAGAATATGTATAGGCATGTTGTTAGTATAGTTACACACGCACCTTCTGTAAACATGTGTAAGTTCACACTCGTTTCGTCAGGGCGCAATATGCACAACTGCAATATGCATAACTACCGGTTATGAGGTAGACTTGTGGCTTTTCCATTTCACCGCTTTCGATATTAGAATTTAGGAAATGAACCCTTGTCATAATCGAAATTTTCATATTTAAAGATACCTCAGAAATATATTCAAAAATGTTGACAAAATGAAAAATATTTCAAAAAGGGAGTAGGGATTGTGAGCTAAATAATAAATACATAATTACAAATGTACACAAAGTGAAATCTGTTAGAGTGATTGCAAATCGATTGGTTTGCTTTGATGCAAAGGACTTTTTCAATTTGAAAACCACTTTTTGGGTAGAAGGAGCAGACGTACAATTTTGTACTTATTCACGACCAAAGCTAGCCTTTTCATTCAACTCTTCAGGCAGAGAAAATAGAAGGCATGACCGTGGGGCGGACCCACCAATCGCGGAAAGAGATTCAATGATAGGCTGACCATTGTGTGTGGAACCGATTACAGTCGTTGGCATTCATCGCTCTTAAAAGGGTGAAAGTATTGGAAGCATTGTCCAAATTCTGCCAGTGCCCTCACATCGTGCACCCAGAGGACGATATTTACATGTTCGATTACATCCCGAGTATTTCAAATCATGTTTCTCTGAATTCTGATCCTCGGAGATTGTAAATTGTAGAGTAGAGATTACAGAGCAGAAATTGTAGAGTCCAGAAGTGCTTTCTTGCACTTTGCAGATTCAGTGATTAAACACGCCTTGTCTCAAGAGAGTTTCACTCCTTACCCCCTCGTCATGTGTACTTGGTTAACATGAAGTAACTCCAACTTCCAGATTTGCACATCTTCAAGGCGTTAAGAGCGCGAAGCTGTGAAATTCGCAAGGGATACTGGTCACGAACGCGTCGCATGCAAATGATGTTTGCTTACTTTGTCAAAGCCATATTCCAACTATTTTTATTTATTTACACAGTCGTGATGATTGTCAGATGACATAGAGTGTTTTTACCCTCGGCTATTCTCTTAATATTTAACTTTTTGGAAGCATTATTTTAAATGCATTATTTTATTTTTGACTTGTTAGATATTTAGCCTATTTACTATCAGCGTAGTTCCAAGTGTCGTATTATTATATTACATTTATGTCACTATCATATGTCAACCGTCCGCGTGCGAATCGTTTCCATTTTGACGGATGGAGCGCGTCATTAATTCTCATTAGCGATTAGCGGGATAATTATTTCAAATTAATAGCAGCATACAGTTAACCGTGATCAATCATGAATCACGCTTATTGCAAGCATGCCCCATATGCCATCTGGATGACAGCTTCCATCAGATACACTGTGCTGCTTCAACGTCCATTACCAAGTCTCTCTAGTCATGGTTGATCAAATATAATGGGCCTATATTGTATATGTTTATGTATATGCATACGTATGTATATATGTATATTAAATAAGTTAAACTTTAATCTCTCGTTATCTTAAGTATTATTACTATTTTATTGCATTTAATAATCTTTTTAATTACGTTTGCTCATTAGTTCGCGTCAGGAAAAATTTTTGGTCGTTTAAATCTAAAGCAAAATTCTACTTTTTTCAACTAGATTTTCTGAACCTTTTATTACTGCTCTCTAATTTGTAAATCATTTTCTATTATTCCTTGTGGCATTGCCTGTCAGTCTATAGTTTTCTTCTCTGAATAGAAACCGCATTTCTTGGAAAAAAAAGAGCAAAGGAAAATAAAATTGCGATTATTTTCATTATTATTTCTCTCTTATTCCTTATTTCTTTCTACTTTTTATACTTCTGGTGCTTTCTTGGATTTAAAATTGCTTCCACAACGACGATCAGTTTCGCTGCTTCGACTCCATTTGACTACTAACTGCTCTTAAGTGTTCTGAATACTTTATTGTATTTCCAAGCCATCGTTATAGAAAAAAGTTGAGAATTATTTGTGAATGTTGACAAAAATCTTTAAAAACTATTATTGGAATAAATTGAATAATCTTAAATACTTAAAAGTGGTATTTCATTCCACAGTAGATAAAATCAGATTTGGTCAGACAATTATTGATATCAGTTCGCTAAACATTTGAATGCTATAAATACATCCTCTTCGTTAAAAAAATATAATGTTTCATTTCTTTCCATAGAAATTCTTCGAGTGAAATGAAACATTTCCAACCTGCTGGCTGACTAAAGCTAACCGTATCTACTGCCCGATTCACCTGCATTAGTTCCATCCAGCAAGAGCGAAAGCAAATTAACTGATATGGAACAAACAGATCTAAAAATGGAGATTTTTCTAAATTAAAAAAAGAGTTTCACTGCATGATGCCTGGTTTTATTTATTTATATTTAAAACTGTAAATGAGATTGAAATGAAGCTTTTTTAAATTTCAAAAAAAAGTACGAAATCGCATTAATTGAACACTTCATATAAAAGTGCTACTTAATTTAAAATATGGCAAGTTGTATTTTCCTACCTAGCTAACAATTCTGAATTGCACTCGTGTACCTATAATTAAGAGTCGTAAACTCGTTTCACAATTCCAAGCAGTAAGTTATCAGAGCTTTCTAATCGCTATAATTTCTCCTGTTATGAAATATTGGTCCCAGAATAGATGTTTTGCATTATAGACGTGGCAATTCAACTTTTCATTCGCGAAAGATATGACTAATTACGTTTCAAAAGAATTTGCATAAACCACTTTTTGTTACACTTTTAATGAGCTGAAAATCACATACAGTGAAAGCCTTTCTTTGTCGCACATTCTTTTAGATATAATTAGAGCCTCTCTCAGAATTTTATTTTATCACAGAAAATGCTGAGAAATATCTTCCTTAATTTTAAAAATCCCAAGGATGGAAATAGTTTTTTCCTGACGATAGATAACTAATAATCGTCAATTGTTTTAGCTAAAAGTTTTTCTATCTGAAGTTATAGGACAGAAAAAATCCCTGCAAGATTTTCCATGTTCCTATTGGAGTTGAAATTGTATTTCCGTGAAGGATACTATTAATGTCAGGTATAGAAAATGTTGTAAGGCAGGAGAAAAATGTAATAAGGCATCAAGCGTGTCTGAAAGCAGGCCACAAAGAAAACATTGGAACGTGAACGAAGAGTCGTAAAGCCAGCTGAAAATGTAACGTGTGGGTCATAAAATAAGAACGATACTATGTTGACTATCGCGTGCAGAAGCGACTCTACTTCGTAGCTTGGAGGCACGTTTGAGTCGATATAATCTACCCCAAAAGTGCCCGCGGGCGACGCTCTGCTGAATCTGACAGTTATATGCAGAAAACAGAGGAGTGCGGTCAACGAGATTACTCCCGCGAAACAAATACCACATGTGGTATTTGTACATATACTAAGGATTTCTCTGTAAGAGGAAGTCTGGTGAACGCTTTTCACATGACAAGTCAAACATTACTCCATGTCATTTTGTTTACGTCTTATCAGAACATAGTTGATCGTTTGCATTTTTTAAAAGTTACTACAGCAACTACAACGTACGCGCGATTAATTTCTTTTCTTTTTTTTTTGCAGTAGGTTTCATAACATTCTTCGAACTGATATAATTTCGAGTAATTGAATCTGCATTTCAAACTTAAAATTGTTTAATGTTGAGTGCTTTATCCGCTCAGAGAATGTAGTGGACGGGGTCAGTTTCAGAGCTTTGCAAGGACTACATACCTTTTGTCATTGATATTGTCATCACAAGCAAGGTCACTCAGCTCCTGATAAATACAAGCGTGCAATAGGTATGCGTAGATACACATAGACAACGGCAGGGAATCGATCAGAAAGGCTTTCAACATGTCATGTAACGGAATAGTTAGAGATCATCCCGAATCCTGATGCATATGCCCAACATCAACGTAAAAAGCAAACTCGCTAACGTGCGAAATTGAAAAAAGAATACAAAATTGGATATCATTAAGTATTTGAATTTTTTCCAAGTCATAAACGATGAGATAAAAAATAAAAGTTAATTTAATTCGTTCTGATAATTTCTGCAAGAGCAGAGAAATCGGAAAAAAGTATGATCGTTATAAGTTGGTCTTTGAGAGTCAATTACGTGAACTGATGTTGAATATTTTTCTAAATTGGAAAATCTTCAAATATTGAAGTTAAAAACTGAGTGAAGGAAGTTTGAAATGAGAAAGAAAAACTCAAATAAATAAGGAATGCATAATCCCTATACTTATTGCTGGGGTGATAATTACGGTCAAGCGTGTCGTAAATTTTAATGAGCAGGGAATTACTATTCCACAAAAGCTCTCTTTATTATTTCTCACCCTTTATTTTAGGCGTAAATTGTTTCTACTTGGTTGGATAAATAAGGTCAGTGTCAAGCCAGCTGGAAGATAAGATACCTAACGCATTTTCAGTAAGCATCTTGGTTTTTGTACACTTTTTTTAATATCTTTAAAGCAACAGGAGAGTCTGCAGCTTTTCCGGATTTTAATAGGAGAGAGATCAAATTAATTCACTTTTTATACATAGTATAAGACATAATTTTCCTGTCTTATCACCATAAGACAGGAACATTTTTTGCACATCTTTTCTCACATTTTTATATTTTATAAAAGTATTTTCTGCAATTATCATCCACTTCGTTTATCGTTGACCAACAAGAAACACAAGGCACTGCAGAGAATGTAGTAGCGTCGTCTCGGACAATTTGCTGGGACATGAAAGCCATGAAAGCCATGAAGTTCCAGGAGGATGAAATTAGGATAATCATGGAGTAAAGGGTCCATCCCTTAGTTTCCACACAGAATAGAGAATACCTTGGGTACAACATGAATTCTTACTAAATTTCTCTCGACGGAAACTTTTTTCGTAGCGCTATAACGTTTATTTCCATTTAGTTGTTGCCAAATTTTCTGAAAATACAGAATTCCTTTCTCCATTATTTTTACATCAATGATTTTGGTTTTTACAAGCGTAGGTAGCGCTACGTGATGATTGTATCATAAGAGAAACTTTACATCTCTAAGCGGGAGAAATGCGGAAATAGTTCAAGGAATTTCATGGGAAGAATTTAGTAGATCGCAAAATTTCAGGATCGCAGTCACTAATTAAGTCAAGCTTGAAAGATACTGGTAAATATTTCCGTCTATCGGTACTATTTCAGGTCAAGTGAAAAGTAGGTCGGCACCATTTACCTAAAAGGTAGATGCATAGGTCAAACGTACACGTTTAATTTTAGGTACATATGCGTTTATGATCAGGACTTTCAAACTCAATCTCACATCTTCTTACTTATAATTTTCGCGTAAAACACAACATTCGGAAAACGATGTCGAGAAATTGTAAGGAAGTTTCAAATTTGAAAGAATTTTTAAAAGCCTTTGAGATTAATATAAGGTAACTAACGAGTTGCTAAGTTATTAGCTTACACAGCTACTCCGGCATGATCTTTTTAATTGCATTAAATATATTCTATTGGGAAAAATAAAATGTTTAAATGTGCTTTTCGAAAGGAAAAGAAAAGAGCATTAAGTTATGGAAGAGATTTGATGTGACGCGTGGGAGATTTTAAATAAGATAAAGTAAGAGGGTTGTGATCGCGGTAGCATTAAAGCTTCTGTACCTACCGGAATTAATGGATCCGTTTATCAGAGAAGCGGTTCTAATTCAATAAAGTTCACTGGTGCTTTGAGTTGATGAACTGACCTACCAGAGGTGAGCTGCGCAATGAGAGAACTTGCATTTGCACAATTGGGCTGTAACGGAAACGCCTCGAATTAACTTTGATCTGCAAATAGAACAAGTGGCAGCGAAATTCTCTGCTTGACAGATCCTTTCAACACACTTTATCGATTTTGCACTTTAAATTTTCATCTACAATGATGATTCGCGTAATCGTTCCTAAATTAATAAAAGAATGTATGCAATTGTAGTATTTGAAAGACTATCAATCATTGGAGAGAGGCTACAATTTCATTTGGGTCGAATAAATCTTGAAGTGGTGATGCTCGATTGCCAGTGGCAGTATTTCTTTCATTTTGTGTTAAACGACAAATAGCACAAGCAATTTCGACCGGAGTTGGTGAGAGTCAAAAGTGCACCGGTTGTTCTAGCTGCACATTTACTCTCTTCTCTCTTCCTCTCCTGCAGTGTCCACAGCAAATGCATACAATGCAATTGCCGATTGCATCCCAACGGTTCGGGGGTCGATTGCAGTTCCTTCGTGATTAACAGCTTCGTGAAATACATACGCACCTTTGAATTCTGCGCTCTGTTTGCATATATATATATGTATATCAATATATACTGGTCGATGTATTTTCCGAGAAGTAGAGTGATTGACGCTCAATAACTGGCGAGCCATGACACTATGCATTGTTAATGTATACCAATTATTACTAACTAAACGGAAATTACCGACCATCATTTGTTTCAATTAGCCAACGCTAGAAGCATTCTTGGTATTCTAGGTCTGCTCAGAATGTAACATTTATCCACTACTTTCTTCTTGGTAATTTTCACCTCGAAATAAGAACACATCGCGGGAGCTTAATCTATGTATCATGTTTAATATTATTTATATGAACGTTTTACGTAAAATGGTCTGAAATAAAGATGAAATATTATCTTTTGAAATATACTTATAAACATGAGCAGCGCTACCATGCTTTGCAATCGGGAAATACCCAAGTTCAAATTTTCCAGACCAAGGAAGTTCCTAATCAAAATTTATTAAAATAAATTCCATCCAATAAATTCTATGAAATCCTTCCAAAATCCTACAATTCTCTTGAATTTCGTAAAAAATTTCCTGAAAATCGTCCAAATCCCTTGAAATTCTCAGAAAGCTTTTCAAATTCCTCTGTAAAATTAACGAAATACCTTTTTTTCTGTTCTTCTGCTCGAATCATGTTATATTATGCATCTGTGTACCTCCAGAGAATAAAACAGCAAATAGCAACGATTTTTTGAGAAACGTGAGCGCATTAAATCTGCATTGACGAGATTGAAAGTTTTATTGCAGAGGGATTCCCACGTCTCGAACATCAGTTTCGTATTATTTCCAAGATCAAACAAACATTTGCAGCGAACAGTTCGAAGCGATCATTTTCGCATTTTTCAATACGCAGGCGCTTGAAGGTTTTAACCCTATTTATTTCGCGATATTGCGTTTTCTCAGACAACATAAAAATAGTAGATCGCATAGAAGTCCGGCCAATCTCAACTTCGGCCTGAGGGCAGTGGAGAGTTCAATCTCCAATTCCGCGCAAGCGATATTGATCGCCACAAAATATATCATATTTCCTTTCAATCGTCAATACCAACGTGTCGTTACCGATAGTTTGATAGAAGGGAATTCTAACTATTGAAAAGCTCAGTCCTTATACTTACTACTAGGTTAGTAGTGGTGGGTATAAAAGCTTTCGGTCTATATGTATAGTGCTTCGGAACATTTGAAGATTATACCTTTCTCTATGTCTACTTTCCTCGACAATTTTCTATCACTAAGAGAAGAAAGAAGTCTCATATGTCTCTTATTCTTTTACAATAAGATTCTGTATCCATTATCCAATAACTATGGTAAATCTTATTATTGTTGCTTCTTACAGTAGCAATTGATAATGAAAGTACAAATAAAACGAATAAAAAGCTCGTAGTTATTGTTTTTTAATTAACTTCAAATGAAAGAAATGATGTATGCCATTACAACAAAATTGAGTTTTTTCACTAGTTATACATCAGCCTATACGAATCGCTGGAATTAATGATACCAACGATATAAGTTTTACGAGGTCGCTTTATTGTGTAACTTTATTACTTTACTTGAAATGGAAAGTTATAACGATTCAATGGCCAATATAAAACTCACTTTATAGCCTCATTATCAATTTTATTTCACACTTTAATTTTTTATTACAGAGATAGATAGAGTATGTATGTAATTGCTAATTTCTGACTGTTATTGCTTTAATATAATAATTCTTTTATTTTTCTTTTTCAGATGCAGAGGGCGGTTCTCGTGCTCTGTTGGCTGCCGCTCCTCAATCTATGCCATGCTGTCAATCCAGGTATGTCTGATCAATATCACATTTTTTTATTGATTCTTTGATTTACTACTGACAATCGAAAATTAGCGGAAATGGTATAAATCATGCTTTGTAGAGAAGCAGCTTTTACAATATCAATTCCAACAAAAAAAATGATCAATTATTTTAATTTCATCCAAACACGGAAGTTTATTTCAAATTGAATTCAATTAACAAGTGATGTGAAAATTGTTTTCGGGATATATGAAAATTCATCCTTTTCATTTTCATATCCTTTAACGACTTTTTTACGCTTTTGTCTGTTAGGTTTACAACTTACGTTTCGTGTATATGCAAAGTTACTACGACTCCATAATCACTGAATACAATGGGTTGGCCAGTCAAGTCTGACTTCCGTTTTGCTCAGCAACCGCCAACGCCCATTTCATGCTTGTTTTTTTTAAACCCGCGAAAATCGACTAAAATAATTAAAATTTATTATAATAATACTTATTATAATACATTATTATTATACTAATATAAGATTAACGTGTAGAAAAAAAGCGAATCGTGCGCATAGATCGCGTGATGTTTACCTTTCAGAATCATATATAAGATATTCTTTATTTGCTTAATTAAAAAGCATTAATTAGAAAAAAGTATAAAAGTTAAGCAAATTCTTTTCTGCGTTGGTCGTGTATGCCACAAACGTCTTTTAAACTGCCATAACTCATGATTAGAGAAACTGTTTAAAGTTCTATACGTGTACACCGAAGCAAAATAGTGAATTTATTACCAGAGTACACGCGTGCAAGCTTCGTCAGATAAGCATTCTGCTGCAAGATTACGTGCAATTTTTTTCAAAGTCACGAATAACAAGAATATACAGGTGGTTTTGCGATGCCACGGTGCTCAATTATGTCATATCATATGTGCATGACGTTTGGACCGCAGTGGCAATTTTGATAACGTAACGACCACACACTACCGGCAGACGAGTTAAAACAAGTTAAAAATTAAAAAAAAGAGAATGAAACTAACAAAAAGCAGAAACAAGTGAAGCGTTAGTAAAGTGCATTTGTAAATGAAAAAAAAAAATAAATAAATAAAATGCATATTACCCTTCTGGCTTGTGTTTATATGATTCGGTAAAACGCAGTCAGGCGTAATTTAAAACTGGACTGAATGTTTTTCGCGAAATATTTTAGGTGTGTTTGTAGGTAGGAATATTCTCTGTTTGACATATTGACAACTATTTTTTTAGAGTATATGCAGAAAGCTAAACAAATCGATATGGCAAATAAATGAAAAATAGTAGAAGAGGATTGTACACATTCCAGATGTAAGGTTTTGTTAAAATAATAAAAATTCTTTGTTATATAGGGATTTAAAAACAGTTTGCAGCAAGCAGAAATTAACGAAGTTTGGTATATTAAATAATTGTTACATTCGAAATATGAAAATAAAAAAACTAATGCAAATTCTTTGAGAATTCTCTTTAAATAGGTCAATTCCTAGATTTCGTAAACAACAGATTTTTATATTGACGGATTGGAAATTCCAAATTTACGATTCACCTCACGTTTTCTCATTTTTAAACTTCCGAACTGACACTCAAACTTTGTTTCCTATATTTTCTTCACGCTAAACCGATTAGGTAGGATTTTCTTCGACTTCATAAATCATGTTTCCAGAGCTAAGTTTTATTATTTCTGAAAAGAAACTCAGAGACAAAATTTAAATTTCTGAATAAAACGTTTATTAAAACCTAGAGTTTTACAAATTATATATCAGTTAAACTACGATTTAAAATACTTTTTGCTTACCGCGGAGTAAAATAGACGGGATTACCATCATGAGGACAGAGAATAATATTAGTCTGGATTTTCATCTTTTCTTGAGTCCTTGCACTTTTCACCCTCCATTTCCTCAGAATTGCTGTTAAGACGATTTTTTGTTCTACCATTGCGAATTTAATGCCAATACAATTTCTGGGTCCAGCACTAAATGGAACATATGCAAATGGGTGTCTTTCTTTACAGTTTTCTGGCAAAAATCGATCTGGGTCGAATTTCAAAGGATCAGGCCAGATTTTTGGATCCCGATGAAGTTTTATTATGGAAAGGCCTAAATTACATCCTTTCGGAATTATATAACCATCTAGAAATAAATTATTTATTACATATCTACAAAAAATTGATGAAGGTGGACATACTTCTTTTTTTTGGGAGGGAGAGGTGTTATGAAACTTCCTTAAAATTCGAGAACCGATTTTTCAATGACTTTTACCTAACTCGATGCTTTTAGTTAGGCGCCTTCCAATATAAGGTACGGAAGGATACAGTCTAAGGTTTTCTTTGATCACTCGCTCAAGGTACGTGAGTTCCGCAATTTGTTTCATGGTAGCTGGTTCCTTTGAGTCTCCAAATACTTCCTCTAATTCTTGATGTAACTTCTCCTGAATTTCAAGATTGTTACCAAGATTGAAAATTGCCCAGTTAATCGCAGATGCTGTCGTATCATGCCCCTAAAAACAAAATTCTTTTAAGTTACTTTGTTAACTGAAACGTATAAGTTTTCAATTATTTATTAACTCACAGCAAACATGAAAGTTTCTACTTGTTCTCTGATTTCGTTGTCTGTCAGAGGGTTTTTTTCATGTTCATTAAAATCTAACATAAGATCCAAGAACGCTTTTCTGCGACGTTTTCCTAATTTAGATTATCAGATTAACTTATTTTATTTTCTAAGATTTATATTTATTAAATGTTATTTTTCTTACCAAATTCGTCCTGTTCTTCATTGTTTTGCGAATCTTTATTCTTATTTCGAAGCTGCTTCCTCTTCTTAATAATCTTTCAAATATTTTTATAAAAGTAGATTTAAAATAAATAAGTTTAGGGAAAGTAAGAAAATCATAATATGTAAAATTTGGCTTGGGGTTTAATAATTTTTGTAATATTCTACCTCCATTGTGAAGTTTTTCATCATTTCAGCAGATGCTTTAAAGTCTTTACCAAGTTTTGATCTGTAAAAAATCCATTCCCACTTCAGCCATGGATAGAACATCCGTTTGACGATTGAGTCCAGCAATCTGAAAATTAGTATAAAATAAAAGTAGTTTCATTTAATTATTATGATTTAGTTATTGAATATATATTTTTAATTACGCACAACTGCAGAGCATTAATATATGCAATTTCATGGTCCCTTTGTACATCCATATTGGCACCCATTGAAGTTTCTGAAATAATCAACAAAAAGAATTTATTGAATCTACTAAAATTAAAAGAAAATAATAACAAATAATAATAAATATTATTTTAAATACCACAAATAATGTCTAGTGCACATCTAATAGCAAGCGCATAAAAATCGATCGGTTTTTCTGGATTTTCTTTAATTTCATCTTCGATGCATTGAACTAAAATGTCCGCTTTTTCTGATATGGTTTCCGTAAATTGATCTACAACACCAAAATGAAAAGCCGGCGTCAAAAGTTTCCTATGACGAAACCATTGTTCACCTGCAAAATTATCGATTTAGATTTATTTCTTATGTATTTTATGTAGACAAATTAATTTTCTCGCACCTGTTGACGTTAAAAGACCTTTGCCTAACCATGGATTCAAATGATCATAAAAAAGAGCTTTGGTGATAGTTTCTGTACTTCGAAGAATGGCCTTTATACGAACAAACAAAAATTCATGAATTTTAATTGCTGTAAAATATTATTTCATAAATCATAAAAAATTGACTTACCTCCATGTGTCGTGGTTTACTTAAAAGTAAAAAAGCTTCATTAAAGATAGCAAGTTTCATAATGCCTTCTTTAAATTTGAAATGCTGATCAAGGATACAGTGCATTCGATCTAAAAAAATTTTACACAAATCTAAAAAACGTTGGTATATTTTCCGATATTCCGATAAAATTTAGTATCGTCTTAAATATCTCGAAAAATAAAATTAAAGTTAAATATTTTTTTCGAGATCGTGTAAAAGTATAAACATATTTGATCAATGTAAAAATTTTTATTAAAATACCTTCATTTTTCACTTTTAAAGCAACAACACCAAGATAGGGCAATGGATATGGTGCTGGTCCGGGAAATTTGTTGACAGCAATACAAAATTTAATAGACCTAAATAATTTTGTAGCAATTTTACACAAAACTAGAAAAATGACTATCGCGAGAATTGTTCCACTTATATCCATTTTTCGATACTTCTTATGATAAATTAAATCTTGATTCTATATTAAAAGAATATTTTGGTAAATATTTTCATTATCATCTCGATACAATGGATTATTTCACAACTACCTGAGAGATTGAGTACAAGTAAATAATGTCAGGATTACTAACTTTTATTCCAACGCTTTGTATTTGAGTCTACATTATTGATACTTAATTTTAAAGAAGGGGGTACTAATTATAACGTTCTCTGATAATTGGGAATTTAGAAACTTTTCATACATTAATGCGAGCTGAAAGGCATCTCTTATCTCCTTGTTTACAATTGATAAGATTATTTCTTTATTTAATGTATACCTACAAAGAAAATCTTACACATGCATAAGGTCACACAGGTTAATTATGATAATAAAAGAAATGATTGCCGATATCAAATTTCTTGCCGCAAAATATTATTTTTTCGCTCTCATAAATTATGAGTAATAAAGCACGTACTATATAACGTATAGCACGTATACTATATAAATATTGCACTTTATTTCCTCAATGAACGAATGATGTTTTTCCGATTCGTATGTGCCTTTCCAACAGAGAAACTGAGAAACTTAGAGTAACTTTAGCGATTGGAAGCACCTCTTTCGAGTGGTTTTCGGAATGACTCGAGTTTGGTGTCGTACATATCTTTCTTCTTACAAAAGGTATGCAATCGCGGCCAATTGTTAAGTTTTCGTTTCCTTTCCATTCCTCCGGTCTTCTTAGTCCAATGGGACATAAATGGTGGTAAGAGTCAGAACGACTTCCAACGCGTCCAAGTAAATGCGCCCGGAAACTTTGCAAATAACTGCGCTCTGTTCAGCGCTCGCGCGAGATCAATGATAAACTTTTGCAAGTTGCACGTGCCGCTGGTTTAATCGATCTAACCCATCTTAACTCGCACTACTTCCTGCCACTGAAGCAACCGAACCCAACCATTACCGAAACGATCAGCCGCGATCCGAAATCTGAACCTGAACCAATTCAGCCAGTTGGCAACCTCGCGGTTTCATTGTGGTCTTGCAGTTCGATTGTTCGACGACCTTACCTTGTTACTAAGTTGTATAAAACTTTTCACAGGGCTTCCTGAAGCTTTTAGCTTTACCCCTCATGTCTGAATTTAAATTATAGTTCATGTTTAAATGAAGACTTCAACTGATTTTATAAGAAATGTTTGTAAAATATCAATAATGTTTTAATTCTAATTGAATTAAATTCAATTAAATTGTAAACCCGGTATGGGTAGATTAATTTTCATGATAGTTTATAAATTGAACTTAATTACGTTGCATTTCCCAAAGGAAAATTCAATTTCGAAAATTCCTCGACAGTATAATCTCTAGAACGAAATCGGATCATCACTTACAATGATTACTTCTAATATTAGTTTTTTTGCCTCAGAAGGAAAATCCCTTCTCTAATAAAGTCATAGGAAATGGTATTTTTCTTTAGCAGTCCGATAACGATGACAATCAGCGATGTCAATGTGGAAGTCTGAGGCTTTAATCTGGCGAAAATCCAATCTATCGACCAACCCTAAATGCAACACTCGGAGGGAGCCAATTATCTTGATTCCTTAGGGTCTCCTAAGCCTAACCAGACTTAGAGCTTCAAATTAAACTATGATGTAGATACTAAATATCTAGTTCCTAGTTGTGATCCATGAGTCCCTTGCACTTGATGAATATTCCGATAACGTCGATACATAATTCATTCTTTAGTAATTTCTTTTAAAGAATTCCAAGGGATTCTATAACGAACGCTTGTTATTTAAAGTGTTTTTAAAACGATTACAGAATTTTTATTAAAAAAAAATTAAATTTAAAAAGTGAAGAGGATTAGAGAAGTTGGCAAATTATATGAGCAACATATATTTATGTGACACCGCCTACGTCTTTAATTCCTTAAAAAGACACTAATTTAAATTGTTTTTCCTAAATCAAGTTAATTTTTAAACTCTATCTGGAACCATCTATTCTTGTAAGGTAATTAGATTTCACGACAGAAAAGCTTCACGTATTATTTAATCATGATATAAATGGCCGTGAAAAATCGATATTCACAGATAAATTAGTTTTCTGAATAAAGAAATTCCATGTAATACTCCATTGAAGAATAAAGTCATTTCAAATTAGTGATAAATCATTCGGGACGAGTGTAAAATCTTTGAAAGTTGGCGTTCGGATAATCATTTTACTTATTCCGTGTGTAAAACTTTTACGATCAAGGCTTTACGTCTCGATATCCAATCGACATAGACTTTTAGCTACGTCTGTATGAACTTCAACTGATATATGGAACTCATTTGTTACTAGGTACCATTCTGCACAAACTCTGGAGTAAATTAACTTTCGAAAAAAGTTGTGTTGATCTAGAATACGATATAAAAAAATCGTTTAGGAAACAAATCGAATCCTCTGTTTGCAATCAGATAAACAAAATAGGAGCGTAATTTTTTTCTTATTTTCAAACACTCGTTTGTATGTTAATTGCCATCAATTGATGTGACTATATTCAATAGTAAATTTTATCAATCATTTTCTGCTTATTAGAAAACTTTATAAAACACTGAGAAACTAAATCGAGCAATCGATGAGAGTTACGAATATAACTTTTCCTATTAGTTCCAGAGACTACATAGAGTCTGAGTTTCGGGAAGAAAAAAGTTTGCTAAATACCACAATTAAATACTATTAAAAATTTTCTTTTGAACGAAGTAAAATAGAAATAGTAAAATATAGTCCTTCGATGTTTTTCTCACGTAATATTAGCCCCCCCCCCCACACAATAAATTTTGTGCCCTCCAAAAGTCGTTTTATTACTGCACACACGTACACACGATTTTCTTCACTTCACCAAAGAAGTCATCTGTGACACGTTCAACCTTATTCTAGATTCTGTCAACGTTCCAAACTTTTTGTGCCATGTTGACAGAACGACGATCACTTAGGATGGAATGTTTCATTATTCTTTCATGTTGAAATTATGGATAAAAATACAATATCAGTTTTAAAATTTTCTTTCAAACACCCTTTCCTTACCCATTTTCCCAAACATTATTTTTGTTTTTACCAGAAACAATAAATTCATAGTAACTGAATAATAATTAGCTAATGCATATTAATAAAGCGAAAGAAAAGAATATCGCAGTTTCTGCTATTCCACTCTGGTCAGCGAACATGGATATCAATTATGAGGATCGATATCAGGGAAACAAATGGAAATGGAGACACAATACCAGTGTTCGAGAGCGTGACTTGGTGCTTTAATGGCATATATGAATTGATGGCTTTACCTTTTAATAGAGAAGTACTGAAGTACATCAGCCCAGACATGTACAGGAACTTGGCGACGTGAACGTTTCATGTTGTCTCTTGTGTCATAGATCGAGTGTGCAATTTATATAACGACCAGTTTCAACATGAAATCACAACACTTGATATTTTACTTTCTGTTTTTATTTTTATTCTCCACTTAGAATAATGATTAAAAAATAGATTACATATTTTCTTTCTATTTATAGGGTTCAACTTCAATGAATCTTGATAGCAAAAAGTGGGGAAATTATACAAAAAAGAACAGTTGGCCATATTTCATGGTTTGTAAAAATTTGCAATTATAAAAACGAGGAAAAAATCGCATACGGATTGGCTTGACTCAATTAACCCATACGCATCGATTGGGAAAAATCATATTCGTAACAGGACGCGTCACGAATCCGACCTTTGTGGACACACACATATTGTCGTACAATTTAATTTCGGCTCTAGCTTATAGCTTATATATATACACAAAATTCATGTGGGCCCCAATTTACGATTTTTGCATTTCGCTTTCAATTCACTAGTGTTTTCATCGCGACACGCTCGATTATAAAAACACAATTGCTCCACGTATTTTATGAATTCGCAGCTGTGCCGGAAAAACAAAATGTAAATTTGACCGAAGCCTCTAGGACGAGTAAAAACCAAGCACAGGATGGGGTTCTGCTAAAAAGTGGCGTTTAAAAATATCGTGTTACATTTTGTGAAGCATGAAATGTTGTTATACCTTTTAACAAATGGAATAAAAATTCTAGAAATGAGTATCAGGTTGAAAGGGTTCACATTATCATTGTAGATTTTTTTATGAAGGCCTTTATAGTTGAAAATTGAAAATTCATTATTGTCTCTTGATTTTAATTCATTCGATATATTTCTAGTAAGTAAGGTTTTTACATGAAGATATTTCAGACCCTAAAATATTTATTAGATGTAGATAAAAGTGCATATTCCAAAAGGTTAAGATTTAAAGAATTAACTTTAAGAATTTGAGGTCACTGCTTTTGATTTTGGTCAATTTATCAGCAAAATTTGTTAAAGGTTTCTCACAAGGGACTGGACCCGTATTGCAACTGATAGGTATCTATAACAGAGACATAGCACAGAGGTAACTTTTGTACCTCTCAATCTCGTCTCTCGTTACCAGGTTTCCCAACTTCTCATATTCAAAGTGGATATCAAGCTTTCACTTTGAAGTTCACTATCCGGAATCTCTTCTTGCTTTGCTGTTCGAGAGGACAAAGCATCAAATTGGCGATTCCCTTATCCCCAAGAAACCCATTTATAAAATGTATCATCGCAAATTTACGTTGAAACTGACAATGCCGAAAAAATATATATATATTTAAATATGTCACGATTTTTTCGATTAAAACTTTGATTTTTCAACATCACGAATAAAAGAATTAACGTCAAAACGATGTAAAATCCTAAAATCCTAAAATCCAAGCCCGAAAAGCTGCAGAGAGTTAATTATTTTTAAAGTAGAGTTGATCTGATTCAGATTTGATGCGTGGTATAAACGGATTTGCTTATAAAGCAGAGACGGATCAATAAAAATGGATGGATTAACAGAGAGAACCTATTTCCAATTTACCTCTTGGTGACTGTAAATAAATTGAATTGACAAACTTGAGAAATCGAAACCCCACCCAAGAAGCTTTTCTTAATCAGTTTGCTCAGTTTCACTTAGAGGAAAGTAATCCTTTGGAAATCTTCAATGTATCTTCCCAAGAATCAATATTTGCTTCGCAAGAATTCTTTACGTTTATAGAAAAAAATCATCATTCCTTAATCCTGTCTTTATACTTTGAAGTTTGTTCTTCCTATTCCATGTTAATATTTGCCCAATTTTACTCTAATTTTCTTTTCAAAAATAGTGGAGTCTTTCTTATTCAGCTTTATCTCAATCTCAACCTCTTACTCTCAAGTTAGATGTTCACGTACGTTTTTCCTATTGGGCGACACTTGACAAAAATAAAAAGTGCGGGAAAGAATAACGTCCTTTCGAACAAGAGTGTGCTGCCTTCGGTTGGTATATTTATCATCAGAGCTGAACGCGTGATCGTTCATTAATCATCCTAAAATGGTCTTACGCGTCCAGCTGCACTTTGAACGTGTGTAAAGTATCACCTACACAAACCATATGGCATCGTCCTAGTTCAGCTGCAAGTTGTGGTTCAAAACACGATAGTTCATTTGAGTGACCTGTTTACAAAATCATACTAATTTAGTTCAGATACCAGGCATCCATATTCCACTAATAATCTGTGTGTACCAACATCACTTTATCGAATCCTTAGCAGAAATAATGGATTACTGGGCCATTAGCAGGAAGTGAATTTGCAAATTTGTCTAATCGACAAATCGACTAGTAAACCAAATTTAATCATAATACAGAAAAAACAAAACAGACTTTTGTTCTCTTATGGCATAAGTCGGTATTACTGAAATTATCGAGTAAAGGTACAATAAATTATGTTTTAGTGTACTCATACTATTTCCTTGCCAATAGATTCACATTTGTCTACACAAACGGATCTTCAAAGCATTTCACGTATGTATGTAAATGTGGTCTCAGTAGCCGCTCCATTGATCCTTTCGTGATGTTAAGTCAACTACACTGGCGTGATCTCTAACACAATCAATCCTAAACTATTCATCAAATTTACTTATTGATTATTCTCTTTATGCTTGAAACAATCTTCGTTTATTGACCACACAAATATTGCTGCGAGAAATATGTCTTCAAATAAGTTAAAATGACTAAAAAAAACTAATGCAATGGAAATGGAATAAAAATGTGATAGAATTACAGTAGAAAAGTGAAAAAGCGAGGACAATAGGAATGCCGTTGCCTTTACCGCATTCAATAGAGGTTTACCAAGGAATTTCATTGGTCAATTTGAAAATACTTCTGATCCTAGAATTTCCCCTGTGGCAGTGCTCCTGGTGGAGCGTCCTTAACTTTAAGTGCCTTTAAATAAAGAAAAGGATCAAGGAGCAATCTTATCTTTATCCTACCCGAGCCAGTCGCGTCTTACTAGAAACCCGCTACGTGGAACTTAGCTCATACGTAAGTGTTGACATTGTCGAAGGCACTTGCGTGCGGTTTATCGAGCTGAAGTTTCGCTTGTCGTTATACAGCCGCAAGCTCGATTTGAGACGTTACGTATTATGTACATTATTCTTCCGGATGTGAATAAATGAGGAGGAAGGTTTATTGAGGAAGGAAATATATAAAAATTTTGATGAATGCTTTCCACAGTTAAACAGTTTTATTTCTATTTAGTATTAATCCACAGAATTTCTACTTTGAAACTTTTTAAGGCTGACTTAAATCGACTTACACTACTTAGGTTCAGTGTGTATATCCTGACTTGTGCTATTTAAAAATTCTTCGGAGTTGAAATTTTGAACCACTTTTAACCCTGTAATTTTTGAGGTATTTGGATATTCGAGGAGTTAAAGAGTTTGTTTTTTACTGGAATAAATCTTCTCTTAATCCTTTTAATCTCTCTGACTGTATAGAATTCGAGCATTAAAAGAAGATCTAAGTTTCGAATCAGGCTGAGTGAATTTAGAAGTTTAAAATTAAGTGAAGAAGAGATTAAAAATTTGGATTCGTGTTAAATTGAATTACTCAAAGAGATGATTTGTTGTGGATCTGAGAAGGGATTTTCTTTATTCAGATGCTGCTCTCGTGGTTTGAAATGCGATTGAGAATCTGCCATCGAGAAGTTTGACAAACTTCATTAATATAAGCCGTCTCTTGTATGAAAAGTTTCGCTAATATCTGAAATAGAGGTGAGCAATAGGGATGCAGAAAAAGGGTCGAGGAGTGTTTGATGCCTTACCCAGAGATATATTAAAAAACTGTTCTCTTTCTCTCCTTCTATTCCAATATAACTCACGCTTTCGTCCGTTCTGCCCTAGATATTGAACCCTGTTATCCATTCTCGTTTATCTATTACTTCGCAAATAATTCTATCGAAAATCCTATATCGAACGAAAATCTTATTCGACTCCATAAATAAACGCCTTAAATAATAAGAGCCATAAATAGAGATATAAAGCTTCAATTGCCTAGAAGGACCATATAATAATGACTAATGTTAGTGATAAGTTGATAAAAAAAATTTATTATTACCGTAGGCAATGTAGTATTTGAGAAATATTGTGCTCATAACTTTGTAACTTTTAATTTGATAATAGTTAAGTTTGAATTAAAGTTGAAATTTTGAAATTTTGGCACAAAAATGTACTTCTGTTGCAGTAAACTCGTAAAATACTTTAGTATTGTTACAATGCCTGAACATGTCCATGTACTCTTCAATGTGAGGCCGGAATCTCTATTAGTACTGTAACATGGTGCAACTACAAAAATATCTGACCTGCTTTATTCATTTTTTCATTCTACTATAGATTTTCGTGGAATAACTTGACATGAAAAAAAAAATTGTAATCGTAATGTTTACACATAAGTTAATAGTATTTAATTACAAGTCAATTAAGACGTGATACCTCCCACATTTAATAAAGAATTTTCTATTATAAAAATATTGACAAGTACATAATGGAATGTGAAAGATATTTCTGGCTACTAATAGCATTTTCGGGTGGAATATTGGTCTCCAAAAAGTGTGGATACCATTTGCGAATTTGTAATTGAAATATTAATTTATTGCTGCGAAGGACCGACTAGTAATTAACACGGTCCGTAACCTCGTGTCAGCGGATACGCAATGCATGCATTACTGCGTCATATATAGCTGCAAAACATAAATACTCGGCTTTAGTCTGGCGGAGACCAGATGATAATGGGCAAAGTGTAGGATTCAACCATTACCCCCTGCCCTCGTAACATTTACAACGAACTCTACACGATAGGGAACTGAACAAGAGAACATTTAAATGAAGGCTAGTGAATAGATAAATTGGTCCAATAATCAAATTAATATAAATCACTTTAGGAAATATATTTTTTTCTAAATTAAAGTTAACTAACTGGCAGATCTCTTTATCTCTTAAGTACATAGTAACTCTATTTCCTTATTACAATAGGTACTGTATGCTTTTCCAAAGATGTAAAATGCTACGGGGGTTAAACTTTTCTGAAGCTTACTTAATCACAACTTAACCAGAATTACCTCGGAAGAAAATTCGCGTCAGACTGGAACGGCGTAATTAAAAAGAGCACTTAGAGAATTAAAATTGCTAATGTGAAAGCAAGTGTGCGTCGGAACGTTTTTTAAAATCGCTCTAGACATCAGATCTATTATATTTTAGCTGTATGATATTATCATATCAATTAGTTTCGAACTATGAAGCAAAAAAGTACAAACTCAAGAATTTTTAATTATAGTTGGATAATATTTGCAGGTAATGGATTGCGAAAACTAGTGAGTCAGGAAAGCAGACAAATGGGTCCCTTGGGTGTCTTCCATGTGAAAAGACTCATGGACAGTCATTAGCGGAAACAGGAGGGATCGAAATAAACGAGAACTTTTTTCTAATTTGCCAAAAGTCCTTTAATTTGTGGTTACGACTCTTTTCACTCGCATTCGCTTGGATTAAACAAAATCCAAGTTTTCACACCCTTGATAATTTCAGTACAGAAATAGTACCTACCAGTCTAAAAGGTGTGGTTTTCATTCTATTATTTTTAACTTATTGATTTATAGAGGGAATTCATGTTTTATAAGTGTTTTGTGTACTTCTATATCTGAGAAACATTCTACCGACAAGAAACGAAACGAAAATTTATGATACTGATACTTTCTTCATCAAGAGAGAAACATAGAGAAGAAAAAGAAAAGTCAATGGTATGGAATCTCAAGGAGACCCATCTTTAGTTTCCTTTTTTTTTTCTCTTTTATGAAATCTTTTCGTTTCGCCTTTATTTTAGAACAGATATTTTCCAACACATTACACTTTTTATACAGTATTTTTTTATATAATGACAACAATTCTCTAAATGTTGAGAAATGGCTCCCTACAAAAAAATGGAACAAATTTCTTTACATTTCTCAGAAAAAATATATGCTCCTCATTCATAAGAAAATAACTGAAATATCTGGTTAGACAAATTACTTGATATTGCTTAGATAATATTATTATTATCAGAAAAGGAGAATATTGAGAAATGGCAAATGGCAAAACAAAGGAAATGGCAGAAAGTCAAAACAAGCGCATGGAACGTGACTGAATAATGGTCTTCTTGCCGGTTGAGTAGATTGTTGACCGACTACTAAAGCAGTCAAGAGGTCGTAGTCCTTTTAAAATCAGTGTGCAGCCCATTTCACGCGAACCAACATGTATACATGCAGTATGTATAATTAAGCCAGAAATTCTAACCGTGCATTCTTCGTTCTAAGAAATGCATCAAAAAATGTGCTCCTTAGCCGTAGAACGAAAAACCTTTGCGTTTTTTCAAATACAGAAAATGTTTACAACTGAAATCTCAAATTAATAAATTCTGGGTCGGAGTATTTCTTTGTCTATTAAACCTATTCAACTTTGCATAAAGCGGAAAGGTACTCGTAAATACATACCACACTAATTACCTTCAACTTGGAGGATACAATTTTTATTATCTTTAATCAAATTAGTGGTCGAATATTTGCAACATCATGTTCAAGAAAATTGTGTAAAAGTTCCACTTTAAATTAAATTTTGAGCTCAAAGGCATGTGTTTTTTTTTATGCAAGTGATTAACACAAGCTGATTTTAATTAAAATTCATTTTCAATTCACGTATGCTTATAAATTTAGCATTTCAACACGCCCTATGGTCTTTATCCTATTCACCAATTAATATCTGCACAGAATACGACTCTAGTCAAAAGACCGTAACTATTAACGTCGATTACGCTTTAGTCGCATCTGTATGCATTTAAATAAAAGATCCCTCTGTTGGACATAACATGAATAAATATGATCTCCTGGAATAACGAAAATAAACATGAATATAATTGAAGGATGGGAGAAAGGTTTCGACCAAATTTCTTCTCTAGTGCAAAGAATAATGGGTTCATTAGTTTTTATTGTAAAAATAACTCTCCCTTACAGCTATGCCAATAATTGGATAACCAAAGATCTCTTATACATCGTGATACCTCTTTGGTCTGACATAAATTGACTTATACTACTTAATATTAAATTAAATCTGAACTAAAATTACTTTCACTACAAATGACTTCCTACACACTTTATTGAAATTTCACATACATTTTATGTATGAATTGGTGAGTAACAGAATAAGTATGAAGCTTTTCTGTGATTAAAGAAATATTATCAAGACACGTAATGTGTGACAGTTGTGACATGTGTCAGGAGATACATATGTCTTCGTTGAGACTTAGAAGCATTCTTCTTCCTTAAACCGTTTTTCTGTAAGCATAATAGGATTTTCATATCCATGTAATACATGTATGTAGAACGTTGGTGGAAGCCAGCTCAAGAAAATATAGATAGAGCGCGAAAATGTCGGGATAAAGGTTTCGAAATTCGTGTACCTTGTGGTATTCACCACCACGAATTTTTTTCCTTTATTTTCTTTTCTATGGCTTTTAACAGAAACGCTTCTGTGTCGACGAACTAATCGCGTGACCTAAGAGCAAAGAGGTGATTGAAGAGAGAAGTCAGGAGGGAAAGCAAGAGAGAACAAGATGAAACGAGGAAGAGGGTCGATGAAAAGAGAAGGAATTCGACCGATTTGATTCACTTCACATTGAGAAGAATCTTCTGCAAAAGCAGATAAGATATTCCTCTCTGAACAGTAGAAAGTTTCCAAGATTCTGCCGACGGCTGCAGCACTCGAATTCGATGCGGCAAACTCGTTGCTGTCTTGACAAGAAGTCAACCCAAGTAGGATTAAGGGTTAAGTGATTTCTTATGTTTCACGACCTCGAACATCTCGACATAATAATCTTTATCTCTCTCACTTCGTTCGATCTTATTGCTACATAAGCTGTTGATGTGAATTGTGCAAGAGCCAAAAATAAAGTCGATTTACAACAGAAAGTGTGAGAAGCATACGTCATTCGTATATCTGGAATTTAATCGGAAATCCTCGTTTCTGCCAAGGTTTGAGTAGCTCTGCGCTATCGTGACATAGAATGGAAATCCCAGTGGAAATTGAGAGGGTTGAACAGCAGTAGTCGTTCTTTAACGAATACATTTTTTAGAACCTTACAAGTTTTATGCTTGGCTCGGTAGTCCTGAACATAAAATCAATATGTGAAGTGATTTTATCAAGAATTTTGTATTTTTATTCAGTGAAATATGTCATGTAACTATCGAAATTTGAACGTAAAATACAAAATAAAAGTACAGTCCACATTTATCAAACTATCTGTAATATTACTTTTGAGATTGGATTAGTGTTTTAGAGACTCAAATGAATTTCAGGAAGTCAAATAACAAGTGCACTCTATTCAATAGGATCCCATTTCTTTTATACAACCAATATTGGTCTCCATTTTCGCGGGTGTCGACATCTTTTACAAAGCCAGCGAACAGTACTGCGAATGATCAGACGGCAAATTGAATTGACTAACTGAGCTTATTCCGCCAATACCATTTTCTGCTGTCGTATGTAAAATTCACGCTCCTTTATCGATGGGAAATTTCGTGCTATAGCACATTTTTTCCTTACGAATATGTGTTCATTTTTACGATATCGTTATCACAATACTCTCATTCATTCGTTGAAAATAAAAGATGAGTCTTTTTTAATTCCAAACCTATTCGGAGTCCATTATTAACACGATTTGTATATAAATTCGCTCTCGGATTGTTCATTGATAAGGGTAGAAGGCATATTTTATAGAAAATACAATTGACAGAAATGTTTTGGGTTGATATACACTTTCTCAAATTAAATATAGTTTACTTTTTAAATGAGAAAAGTATGAAATATCGATTGGAATAAAATGACTCAGAAAACTATGTACATATCATATTCTAGACTTTGAAAGTATTTCCGCAAGAAATCCGTAACCGCTGTGTGGAAAGCAAAAGTCTTTAAGGCAGACAGATATTCTCATGGGTTTCCAAGGATGTCACTGTGTAGGTTAAGGGTTAAGTTTTTATGTCTGTCTTCTGGTTGGCTGATCGTCGCTTTACCTTTACCTTTTCGCATGCGAAGCATAGTTGCTAGCTCTAGGGATTTCCCTTTCTGAGTCTTTTGTAGCATCCTATTTTAAATTCGAAGTAGCTAGCCGTGGCGAGTGATAAAAATTTGGCATCCACTGACAGAATGATAACTATATAAAAAGAAAATTTCTTTAAAAAATACTGCAGTGTTAGCAAATATACTTAAAGAAAAATCGGTTTAAACTTCTTCAGGGATAAAAGAAAGTTTAAAGAATGCGTTCTTGGAGATGGTGAAATTTCTAATGGAAAATTTCTTTTCCGAAGTTGGGACTTTCTGGTAGGATATTAAAAATTATTTCAAAAAGATTGTGGGAGATTAGAAAGGCAATATATGGATCTGAGGTAGCCGAAGCGATATTCCTTTGAAAGCTGATGGTTCTGACCAGACAAAGCTAACTGCGCGCAAGATAAATTGAGGATAATGCTTCTCCATTCGCGTTCTTTCTAGATCGACCTCTGGTCAAACCTTTGCTCCTTTCCTTTTGAATCATGTATACTTTCCTTACTAGGATGAAACGAATCCTTTTCACGTAAGAAGTCGTGGTGCCCGAAAGTTGTGTTCAATTTCCGGCAATGAGGTCATTATTTTCCGAAAAAAGTTAAGTAAAAGCTACGAAATTTATCTCAGAGCTTCCTCCTTAATGAAAAATATCCTATGAACATTTTCTCCCTGAACGTTCTAATATTAATTAAATTAAAGCAGATATTCATATCCTTATTAAAATTTCTTGAAAATCTCTCAAACACTATTGTTGCAAACGCTGTAATTATTCGAAAATCTGGTTCTAAGGAATTCTAAAATATTGCAACTACTTCACAATTATTTTTCAGTAATTAATCCACTTCGTGCAACGTCTTTAAAGGATAATAAGATAATAAAAAATGCAAATTCTCTGGGATAATATTTCTCTAACGGAAACTACATCATTCAGGTGTGGTAAACGAGTTCTATGTTGGTCTTCAAGCTACGTAGAATATCCAATAAGCTATGATTGAAAATGGAAGTTGATTGAATTTCCGTCTAGAAATACAGGGTATCATGCTTTACTTATGGTTATCCGCGAGATCAAAAGTAAATTACATTTTAAAACTTTGAGTGGATACCGGATACTTCCTTGCACGTTAATTTTACATGAGCAAACGTGTGCATAACATAAACTTGAGAAAACTATTTATATAATTAAAATATGCTCAAAATTAATGTAGTAGTTATACTTATTTTAATTAAAATAAAAAGAACGCCTGCCAAATTGACGAAAGGTCAAATTAATTCCCACGTGGATTACATATATATAATATTAATATTGAGAGTTGCAATTCTTGTAGACTCGATTTCACGTATGCGTAGGAGGTGCAGGAAAAGTATAGAATTTGAAAAATTCGTCTATCGTGGAAGTTAATTGAGAAACAGGAAATTACATTCTCGCTATCACGCGCGTAGTAGCGAGGTCTCTGGAACAACATTGGCCATATAGAAGAATACACTTTACTGTGGAGTGCAGAGACAGTTCAGTAAATTATCGATCTGGTTAAATATTCAGGATTTCGCTCTCACTGTAGGTGCGAATCCGACACATTTCGGAGTTGAAAATAAACCAAGAAGAAAAAGTGTTACTGATGAGGATTCTAAATTTGAATAAAAGATTTAAATGTTAATGAAAAAAAAAATGAAGAATCATATAAGTTATTGGTAAAAATGAAATTAATGTATTATTAATCATGCGAATTTCAAAGGTATTTTGAAAAGAATTATAAATATTTATAAGTTAATTACATGGAATAGTCAAAAGGAAAAAGTGAGATGTTTTCATATCTGAAGTTTCTCTATATTTAGCTTCCTATTTCATTCATATTTATTCAGTCATTGTCATAGTTACAGAAATTATAGACTTTATTTCTTTATCTTATTGAATATGTATGTACTTTTGAAATATAAAACTCTAATGAAGTGGAGAGTTAATAGGTTCCTGTTTTTTTAAAAACCTGTTTCCGTGAAAGAAGGTAATGAGTGTACTTGTCTAGTTTAAAATAATCGCTGAAGCAAGAGGAGTAAACCTTTATTTATTTTGATTACAGGATGCTCTTGTATAGTGTACAGCAGTTCCTACAGTCCTCAAGGCGGTACTTTCATGTCCCCTGACTTTCCGAAACGGTATCCAATGAATATTGACTGTCTGCTGTATACATTTGTCGGCCAACCAGAAGAAATCGTCCAACTTACTTTTCATCAGTTTAACACCGGCCCTTCTCGATCTGAGTAAGTAAAATCTTCTAGTATTTTTTTAAATAATCTCTGTAACTGCCTCGGATTTCTTACGAAGAAATGTTTTATCACACCATCAAATAAAATGTCATTACATAATGAAAATTTGAATAATGACCTTTTAAAAATCACAGCTATGTCGTATTCTTAACGACATTCTTTTTCTGCTACAAAAGCACACATTTTTTGCCATGCAATTATGCTGGAAATAATACGTAAATTAAGGAACAGAAGGAAATCAATCACGAAAGGAGTTGGCTCACAGCCACGCTAAAAGCCTAAAAAGTTTTTTGATATATTGCAGACAAAAGCTAGTAAAATATTTCTTTGAATGTGTAGTGGCCAAAGGAACATGCGTAATTGTTACTCGTGCTTTAGTCTCTTTTCCGAGGCTTAACGATAGGCACTTTAAGCCATTACGCCTTTTATACATGCCATTAGTGAATGAATAATTGAAATCATAGCTCACTACTGAGATCGGCTTCCTCATGCATAACCGTTTTACAGTATATTTTAATATTTACAAGCCTCAACTTTCTCAATTTTTAAACGCAAGGAATTATAAAAATCTTGAGTTAATCTTATCGCTTATATGTTTGTTTAATAATTTCACTCGTTTTTGAAATGTCGTAATTTCAACAGAAGAAAGAACATTAAGTTTTTTACAACTCCCATTGAAGTAGGGAAGACGGAGTCTTCTGAAGTAAATTGACAGTAAGATGTTAGATGAAGGGAATTGGGGATTTAATGCGGGTAGGCGAATTCCACGAAGCGATAAACCTGCGTCTGCTGAGAAGCCCCTGAACTCCTAAAACAGGACGCGGTAAAGGACACTCCCTGAACCACCTTAGTTGATTACTCGTTGCCACAGGGTTCCCTTGACAGTATCTCAGTATTAGCTCGATACCAAGTGTAGATACATAAGACAAGATGCACCACTACCATCTCTTTTGTGTGTCGCTCTGTAGTTAACATTAGAGGATCAACCCCTTTCATGTTTAGGTGTTTACTAAAACCACATCATTTTCATCCTCCACTTTAAAACTAATCTATCCCTCGTTATTCAAACTCTAAATTAGGGCTCTGCTCAGAATTCGAGAAAATTTCGTTTATCATTTACGGTTGAAGTTAGATTAATGATAAAACTGACTTTCGGTATGGGTAATTATAAAAAATTAATGGAAATTTACCCCGAATTTTAACAATCCATGAATTGATAAGAGTTCGAGAATATCTGGAACTTGTCGTTGATTTTATTTTAGATGCGGCAAGTGGATTTCCGATTTGAAAATCACTGAAATACAACGAGTTTCCTTTGTCTTTATCACGCGAAAATATTGTCCCAGAAAAAAATATATATCAAGAAACTTTATCGATTCTCATAAATGAAACGTTTAATAATGTCTCCAAATAAAGGCGCCTCTCAAAAAGACCTCCGAAAAATGTCGAACTTTATCCGTTAGATACACGTGGGATGCCTGACCTTCTTGTTCATTTCCTAACTTTTGCTTCCCGCTATTTGACGTGCTTATCCCATAATACAAAGATATCTGAATTGATTCGATAAAATGGATTTGAGATGAGTGTTTTTTTTTTACCTTCTTTATGAAATCGACATCGAAGTTGAGGAGAAGGGTAAAAAGAAACACTTAACTACAGACAGAAGCAGCACGAATTGCCACTTTATTATGGAAATCGTATCGGAAAAATCTGTAGAAAGTAAAACTAAGAAGAAAAACCGTGGATAAAGCGATATATCTCTGATAGAAACAGAATAAGACAGCTGCGGCAACGAGTGCCAACAGAAGTAACCTGACTGGCTATATTGAATATTGAAAAAGTGCCAAGAGCAAGCATGGATCAACAATACTCTTGTATTTCAAACGCAGCAGTTCAGAAGTGCATTTTCCCATGCCGTGTGAAAGAAAACTTGCGAACTGGCAAAAGTGAACCTCTCTCGGAATGTTTTAGTAACAATCTACCCTTGCCTCGTCGGTTTCAACTCCCTTTATACTATATGGGGTCACGTTACACTCAGTTATAATACGCCCAGCATAATTTCTGCCGCTTATTTGCATGCATAATCGCTTATACGTATATCCACAATGACTCCCATAGTTCGCTCGGATTACCTGGACGGCAATTGCAAGTTATTAAATTTTCTAGACATTAGTTCTCCCTTGACACACACGATTCTCTTTTTTCTCATTATCACAATCGCACTATCTGTAAAATATTTGTATCAGTTAATGTTATAGTTAAGAAAATAAATGTCTCTGTCCAATGTTCTTGTATGTGAAAGGTGTGCTTGAATTTTTTCACTATAATCATAAAAATCTAGAAAGAAAGTATTGACATAAGAAAACAAGAAAAAGTTGGAATCGCTTGATATATTGATGGCCGTCATTGTCAAGGGTGAAAGAGGAATAACTCTGCAAAACGTCTCATCCTCTAACGACAAAGAATACGAGGATTTGCTCGTTATTTTCTTCTTCTACCGTTTCTCGTTCTATAAGTTCCACTTCCGAGCCCCACGTTTTCTGTTGACCCCCCCCCCCTCCCCCCATCTTATGGATTTAGCACCTAACCCAAATCCAAAAGCTCGTCACCATCGTGGACGGAATCTCAAATACCCCCGGGGATCATAAAAACCTGGCAATAATGGTTTAATAAAGACCACTACAAAGCTTGCGCAAGACGAGCGGATTCTTGGTATCACGCTAAATAATATTACACCGACTTTTCTTATCAATTCTCCTTTAGAAGAACCTGACAAGTTATCCCTGATTTATTTAATGTATCTAATTTCATCATTCTTTTCCAATTTGAGTAGGGTGTCTAGTCAATTTTTCCTACGAAATTCCAGGATATTAGAAGTTAATTGTCTATTAGGGCAGTAATTTTAAATTATTATTCAAAGACAAGAACACTAATTTTCACCTGGTAATAGAAACTGTATTAAATTCCAATAAATTCCATATAACCTTACAAAAAATGACATCCTTTGAACGAAACTATTTGAAACTGATCTACTATGAGTCTCGTTAGCCGGTGTCTCAACAACATCAGATTAAACGATGGAAACTTGATCGTTTACTGTAGTATTTAAAGCCTGCATACTGCATTCCTGAGTGGAGGTTCCAGCTAATTAAATATCTCGCTTGAAGAAGCAAAGCGGGGCTAAACTGGCTGGTAAGAGAGCATCAGGAATTGTCACACCCTGGCGCGCAGGAATTTCATCTAGCACATAATTAATCTTGGCAATTACGTACTAGACAAGTATAATTCTGTATATTCTGGTACCTAGGTATTTGAGTCCTGTTTCCGTTGATACAACGTTCCGCACTCCGCAAATCCAAACTTCCCCTCTTGGCCCAGTTCGAGGGTGAATGGTTTGGAACGAGAAGGGCCCCAAGGGCAGTACCGTCGAACAATGCCTTGTGTATACCTCCAGCCTCGAAAATGTACTCTCAGTTTGTATCGTTTCGACCTAAGTGCGTCTCGACATTAATCAGAACGACTAATTACCTACTTCTAGTTGTCTGCACGGATTCTCCTTTAGTTCTACTCCTATATATACTTATAGTGTTTTCTGAATCAAGAAATGATTTGAACTTTGATCGATGAAATTATTATTTAGGTTTCTACTATTTCCCCCTTCTTCAAGTATCTTTTCCAGGACTTCATCCCTCAAATCTTTTCATGGATTGGAAAAAAAATTTCAAGAGATACTCTTACATTTATTACTGCTCGCAGATGACTTAACTTTCGGAGCAATTTGAAAGACGAAGAAAAGAAACACATTAATCCAGTGGCAGGCCAGATTTTAATTGCTTGTATCTCGTCCGCTGGTCGACATTCGGTCTGACACAAAAAGGGGTTTACTACTTCGGTCAGCCACTGAGACAAGAATCTTAAGACGTTTGCTCTGAGAAAAAGGTTCTACTGAATTGAATTTCTCATGAAGCTTTAGCAGCCAGCTTTAATCTTTCAGAAGACTCCCGGCTTTCTTTTTAAATCGATATATAATACGGTTTTTATTTAGTTTTTCATTCAAAATTTAATTTCAAATTTAATGATATGAAATAACGTTCTAATACAAGATTTATAGTTGTCTTTAAATTAAAGAATGATTAGCCACAACATTAAGAGAGAATAAAGCAGTTTTGCATCTACATTTGGCCTGTTGCCACGAAAGCTCATCGCGATACTGCAGATATCTCTTCAGCCAGCTTGGGCAGAAATAATTGCTAGCTGCTACGTTTGTTGCTTAAATTTTGAATTCAAAATACTGCAACCTCTTTTGCCTGTTGGACATGCTATCACTCATAAATCTCTACACAATGCAAGAAGTTTAATTGCTATTCAGCAAGCAATACATTTTTTCAATTTTTTAAATCTTTCTTCATTTCTCGTTTTTCTCTTCATTTTATAATTTACTGTTTTTAATTTGTAACTACTTACGGAAAGAGCAAGATTAAAGAATAACAATTAAAAGAATGAAGGAAGAATCGTCGCAGAGTTAATTTTGCAGTTTACATAAACAGAGAGATTTTCAAAGCCGGTATCTTGTCCCTTGGCGGACAATGATTCTGTTGCAGGCAGCAGTTTAAAATACCCTGCAGGATACACAATTTGAGTTCCTAATTAAAATTTAATCTGAAACTGTAAAAATGCTCGAAAAATCTTACACTATTTAGAAAAATAAATAAAATAAGTCACCACTTCTACCCATTCAGATCCATTTATGTGAAATACAAAATTTTTATGACCTTTTAATAGTGATCATGAAATAACATTGGTAGGGAAGTTTTTTGTGATAGCCATTATACGAAGGTCGTAAAAATGTTGGCAATTACTTCCAAAATCGTTAAAACAAATGAACCAATAAAATTCTTTTCTATATATTTGCCTACATTCGATTTGTAGATTAAAAAATATTACAAAATATTGACTGGATAAATTGTTTTAACGAAACTGCTTACTTATCTCTAAAATTTACTCACTATATTTCAAAATATCTAACGACTTCAAAAGGTATTCAGAGATCATCAGCATATGGGCTACTTCCACATTCCATTCTCAGCACACCGATTTCAAGAATTTGCTATTTCATGTGGTCAGTCAGCCCCCCAGTTTTATTCAGATTTCTTAGCATCCTCTCATGGCTATAATATATATAATTAAATTTCTCTCCAGCATATTATAAAAAGATTCTACCCGCTGTTGTCATTATTAAATAAAGTTTGACTCTTACCTCAGGGGACTTTGAAAGGTTTCTCTTTAACGGAAATGAAATACGACATTTCCTGTAAACAAGTTATGTAGAACAATTGAGACTTTTGTCTCAAGACTAAAACGTTTCTTTTCCTTCAATGGAAAGTTTCAGCAATCCGATAACTAAGTCTCAGTAAATTAATTACATTCACAAGTGAAAATCTGAAGTATCAAAGGCGACACAAAGTTGGCAAATTCTCATTATTCGTTCAAAATTTGGTTGGGAATAATTGGGAATAATAATAATATTATAGCAATATCAAAATACTTTTGGTAATTCTGCTTAATTGTATGATTTATTTATATATTCACATTTATTTCTTTCGAATTTCTTATTTATACAAGCATATATTGCTTATATAGATGTTTTAGGACATTTTAGAAGTGCTTAGTGTTTTTCACTATAAATAATTTTTTTAAATCTTTTGAAATCTGAAAATCCTTAAATACTTTCAAAATAATTTTCAAAAATCCTCTATAGAATCAAGACTTCAACTTCTGTGGTTAGAAAGTTAAACATTAATTAGTTTATACTGCAGTTAATTAATTGGAATTATATAAAAGCAAGATAATTCAGATTAATTTAATTTTGTGGAATTTATTTGGCTGACGAGATTCTCGAGGAAGGCAGACGAATAGACAAGGAATTGAGTCGAAACTTTAACTACTCGCGATGAAATAAAGTCTATTTTCCGCTGTCTAATTATTGGGTTCTAGCCGAAGTCTTACAACTTGCCTTAACTCTTATGAGAGAAATAGAAAGATTCTAGCAGTTTTCTTATATTTCCACCCAGCCACGTTTCCCTTCTTATTCCATTTGAAGTAGAATTCTTAATGGTTCTCGTTAAAGATCCGCGATTCTCGCAACAGTAAATGAAATGCCAAGATATTTTCTATTCAGTATTAACATCTCATGAATATCAAGCAAGTTTTCTTTGAAACAGGCTTTTACTGATTTTCATTTGAATGCAAGTTTGTATTCGAACTGCAATGCTTCCTGCCTTCTTGCAGATTTCAGGAAGAAAGAAATTAAGGGTACGTTCTGCTTAAATTGCACAACCAGCTTTCGCGAAACAACGATTCGATACAAGACGGATCTCTAGTACACTTGAAACTTCCTTTGTATTCCGGAAATTTAGTTTCATACAGTTTCAAAAAGATCGATTTACATTCTTCTTTCTCTTCTCTGTTTTCTTTCTCAAGTCTCGGAAATTCAATGAAAAATTTGAGAAAGCAAAGTGGTTTCTTTCGAAACTCTCCTACGATATTTTTGTTTCATTCAATTATCCCTTTATGGTATAACAGGATGATTTTTGAGGTAGTTTTTTAATCTTCTAGAACTCTTAAAATATCGGAAAACATTTAAAATAATTTAGAACTTGGACTATCTACTCGAAAAATATTTACGCTTGAAATCCTTATGAAATATTATGAAACTTTGTTTTATTTTGCACAGACGTAACTTCCTATATTTGAAATGTACTCTTCCGTAATCGGAATGTCTGAAGGACTGTTTCTGACTTGGAAAAGATAGACAGTGCAAGTTGGTAGCGGTTTTATTATTCACCGTAGGAGAGTTCTGTGACAAGGGAATTCATCATCATAAAATTTAAACTTATCTCACCCTACGGCGTAGTACGTATTACATAGACTAAGGGAGCGCTCGACCTGCAAGATTATTCCCTTTGGCGATGAGAAAGTGATGAGGCAAAGGACAAAAGTAAAGACGTAATGTTGCGATGGAAAACTACACCTTTAATACAAAATAATTTTTAAACACTACTAAAAATGTGCCCTAAATTGATTACTTTAAAATCTGTTTTTGAGTATAAAAATTACTGTTTACTGTAATTATTATTACTGTACCAAATCAATTTACTATAAAAGTTTATCATTACATATATAATATATACTTAATCATATATACAATTTATAAAAAAAACTGGAGTGAGTCTGTGGCAAGAAAATGTATATCCCTGAGATAAATCTCGATCGCAGAGAGAACCAAGTTTCACTATATGGAATACATATAAAACAAATGGAGTAAAATGCATATAATGTAGCGTCAGGGTTCAGATAGTATCGCTAGAAGGGTATTGCGTTTCGCAAAGTGAAACTATGCTCTCGCAGGCTAAATAAAATGACAGTGAAATAAAAGGGCTAAATCTGAACAATTTTACATTTGCTTTCAAGGAAAATATCAAGAGAAGGAACCGCAGCGGAACAGTCATAGAATATTTCCTAGTAAGAGAATCTCATAAAGTCTGGCTGTAGGTTTTACGCTGGGTTATACCTACGTGCAGTGCACAAAAAGGACCTACATACTATTCAAAATGTACCCACCCGGTGCTTCACGAAAAGAGCATTGAACGTATCATCCACGAATAATTGAATATACTGCTTCCTATTCCACATTGTTCAAAAATTGTATGTGATGTGAATATTTTTTTATACATACTAAAAAATTTATTATGCGAACTAAAAGAAATTCTTGTCTATGAAATAATTTTTATTACAAGCCAACGGAAATAATAGAAGAAAAATATCTGTTTCGCAAATAGCTGGGGGCATTTGTTTGCAATGACCTATAAAAAAAACTATTTTTTCACGAACGTGTTTTCAGTTTCTTCAGCATTTTTTTTTTAGCTACTCTTTTTGAGCCCTACTTCTTTTGTTGACAGATTTTTTAGCTAAGAGAAACCGGGACCACAGTTTACTTTCGTGAAACGAAGGAAGAGAGGCAAAACGAATAAGAGGTATTACCTGACGATTATTTCATCCCTTGGGTTCAATCTATTGCTTCTCGAGTCTACCCTCCTTCTACAATAAAGTGCTAGCATTCTTCTTTCCGTTTTCGATAAGAGAGTTGCCTTCTAGAAAATGGGCGTCAGATTCTGCCTTTATTTCAATGTACGTTTGTGATAACTTTCCTCGGGCCCTTTATTGTCAGTTCCTAATCGAAATACTTATTCCAGAGTGAAAACTTTCTATTATGCTTTCAGAGAGACAAATCTCACTCATATTTTTCTATCATCGAACGTCCATTCCATTCCATGTCGCTTCTTAAAAATATAGGTTCTTCGTGAATCTGAATATCAATATCTGCTACAGTCAACTATCATTTCTGTAGAACTTTCAAACAAATTAAATTAATTTATTATAACTATTATTATTAATTTGTATTACTAAAACACTCTTAAAAGTGTGTTTAAATTAAAATAAAGAATAATTTTTCATCGTCACGTATATTATGCAAGAAGGTCTTAAATTTCTGCTTTAAATGGAATATCAAAACTATTTTACCAGCATCGTGTATAAAATTCCTCTCAAGTTTCCTCTCTTCTATACAATTTTCATGCGACTTCACATTAATCTCAGTATCTATATTTTTCACCCTACCTCAACCTGGTAAAATCATTTTCCATCTATGTGAAGACAGAACTCTATTTTCCCGTTATAAAATTATTTTTAGTTTGTGAAATTTGCATTAAAAATCAGTAAACTTTCTAAAAATCAAAGAAAAGGGGAATCGCTTTTTATGGTTATATTTTTAGAGAAAGATAAAAACAGACTTCGACTTTCGGTACGTGGATTGGAATACGTTTTAATATTGAGGTGAAAGGCGATTCTATGAATTAACCAACGGCGAGTCTTAACTGATTCAATCGTTTAAATTACTTTCTTTACCCGACCGATGGTTCAGAATTCTTCTGTCAAAGGTCAGAAGAAAATATCGACTTTTAGAAACACGAAGTGAGAAATATTTTGTTGATATGAGATGGTATCCTACCGTCATTTTCCCTCTAGTGAAGCTTAACGGATAGCCGTCGCTTTTGATGTATCACAATTGTATTCAGCATGACAATGGCGATTTAGAAATACCTATTCTACTAAACAATGGGGCTTTATGAGTACATAAAGCAAACACAATAGACCATGGTTTACCTCGTACGTTTAAATATCGATGAACAATTTAAGGTGTCTATTGGGCACTTTGCCAACGAACCTATCATCGCCCTTTGGATGCTTCGCCAATTTTTATATCGTTAGATAACACAAGTCTCATTCCTATTCCATGCAGAAAAATAATTTTGTTTAGCTTTAATTACCACATGCTCTTAATAAAATTGCATAAAATTCTCTATGTACAATAAAGAGGAAACTAGAAAGAATGTTTATGCCAAAAATATCTAGCAAGGTTTACCCGAGTCTAGAAGCTGCGCAAATCCTGGAGGGATAGAGTGAAAATTTGCCAATCAGGTGTTCGAGATTGAGGGAGTAATTAAAGTTGGAAATTAAGCAGACGCGGCGAAATCGAGCCGATAAGTGAAGGTTTTAATAATATCAGTTAGCTCCAGAGAATTCAGGTATCTTCATTTTGATCATCTAGGCGCGTAATCTTCACTGAACGTTAAATAGGAACGGACCTCAGCCAGCCGTGAAAACAATTTGTTGAAATCCTCCGAAATCCCAAGATTGCTGGCTATGTTTGTGGTAAATGCTACCAGGGGAAAGCTTATGCCCAGAAGATTTGTACTCAGTACGACAACGGAATTTCAAATTTAGAAAAGCGATTGCAATTGCAATTGCTTTTCAAAGCCAGATTGCATTATAAACTGTATTTTCTTTAAAATGAAGTTACCTAGCTTCACGTAAATTACATAATTTCTTTAGTAAAATTTCAAAGATTGAGTAATTAATTAATTAATTAATTTTGACAAAGACCGTCTAGAATAATTGATTTACTCAGTACACAGAAACCGTTGTTTTAGCTCGAAATCTTAGTACCTCTTTCATCGATGCTTTTAACACAAATTGTGTTGTAGGATCAAGTTTACAGAGTTCATAAGATCAGCTTTGTGAGTATGATCAAAGCCTTTGCTTATCTTCATTCAAAATTTATTATAAGAGCCAGGGAATTTCATTAAGCATTTTTAATATCATATTTGATATCATGATTTGTAAATGTTTCCTCTCTTGAGTAAAACAGCACAATTTTAGTGTATCATCAACTATTTATAATAGTATAATAACATAAAATTTTATTTCCACAATAAATCTCTTGCATTGCATAAACGGGATGACGATCTCATCACATATCACATCAAACCTCATCGAGAAGAAATGATAAGAAAATATGATGCTTTTTTCTCAAATTGAAAAATTGTCTCAGCTGCGTTGGGAGAAACTTCGAGTAGATTTAAGGGGTTATCACACATTTCATTGGTGCGACACGCGCCGAGTAGGAATTTTATTGCGACGGGCCAATTTAACAAATTCAGCCCTCGAGGCTCGTCGGTTAGCGCATTAAATTTAACTCTGAGTCTAGACTTATATAAGGGATGCCCCTAGCGTTAGATAAATTCAACGAGCGCGAGTTTAGATAACGTCTGCTACGAGAGTCATGCATTGAACATGTGTATGCAATGTAAACCGGCATGGAAGTTTGTAGAGTCTCGAGTTTATTGAGGATTTCACGAGTATGGAATATACCGATTTTCGAGTTCAAAACAACATTGACGATAACGGCATCGAAACAGATGCAATTGTTACCGACCGAATAGCAGTTAATTTTATTGTAGGAATAACAAGGGTCCACATGTATGTTCGTGGTTCAATACATCGGTATCGGTATCCGTAACAATAGTATTTAATGGAAATGAATTCATTGCACTGGTATTAGGTTTGTTAGGACCGTTTAACGTCACAATTGAGAGATCATTGAGCGACAGTTGAGCAATAGACAAAGAAAAATTAAAAAATGAGGGTTGAATGTTTTATGGTTTTTTTTGCATATAGTCGTACCTTTTCGAGAGTTAGCAAACTTTCTAACAGCTCGTAACACGTATGAGATTGTCACTTGGTTTATGCTTGATTCGACCCTATGATTTCAAGCAACGTGATTAAATGTTACTGATAAGGATTGTTATAGTTGAATCACTTTGCTCCCTTGTTAGTCCCTATTCAGGTAAAACGATAACTGCTGTTTATTACCAGCTCTATAGAGAGTTTAGACATTGAACGTAACAAGCTCTTAGTACTTGTAAAGCCAATAAATCCAACAAGAACATAATTAAATGGAACCCTCTCTAAACAATCTGCATATTATAGAAATCTCACGCATATTAATTCTAATTTGTTGATACAGAATGATTATTAATACAATTTAATTCTCAATTTGGATTTGTCCATGCATACGAATTTAAATGATTATCAAGAAATGTTAGAATGTTGAGTTTAGCTCTGCAATTATTTCAAACTAGCAACTACAGCTCCCAAAAGTTTCATTCCTCAAATAATTCATGAAAATTCTCCTCCCAAGCGTTTTACAACTGTTGGACTTGTTTTAGCACTGTTTGCTGCCTCGGGAGAAGCGCAAGGCAGTAAAATCGTGTTTGGACTTTTTCAGGTAGTTGAAGAATTTTAGTAGAGGATTAAACGAAAATGAAGAAACATTTCCGTATTAATCGATCTTTTACTCTTATCTCATAATTAGCAGAAATTTACATTGTGTTGCTTGGAATTTTAATAAATTTGAAGAGATTTTATAATATATATTTCAAAATATGAACACATACACACAGGCAGTTACAGTTTTATATATATGCAGATCTTGCCAGAGTGAAAAATATGCTAGTTATAAACTAACGCAATTATATGTTAATTGACACTAAATCAGCAATAGCAACAAGAAAAAAGTTCCACTTTTGTTCTCCATTACAATGGTTTCATTTTTCACAGTGAATGACCATTAATTCTTGAATCACACTCATACTCGTAGTGAATAAAAAGCATCAACTCTGATTCATCAACGTCTCTTTGAAAAAGTTGACGCACGATTACTCAGGTTGTAAAATTTTTTGAAAATTTCTTTACTTTAGTTCCTGCGGTGCCGTAAATCAAGGCGCGGACATCCCGTACATTAGGGATTGCTTTGTTGTATTGCGCACAATTACGCTTCCGCGGGAGCGAGAAAAAATGGAGAGAGCTGAAGGTTCGTTCTGGATGAAATTCCGTCCGAGGAAACTGCGGCGATAAATAAAAAGTATCCACGTATATTGCCGTTTTGCCATTGCTAGGGATTTTTTATTTTGGAATCTAGTGTTTACTGGACTTGTTTCGTGGGCGTAAATAATAATACTGGCGTCCCGCCGGATGCTCGTAGACTATTTTTTCTACAAACTCCGAGACGGATCGTAAACCGTTTCCACACGTGGTAAGTCGACCGTAACCTTGTGTAACGTTTCAGGGACCTTTTTAGACATATGATAAATGCAATCACGCCTTGTACCGTAACGTAAGCTACTTGCCGAGAATAATGAAAATGAAATTATTAATGGCGTGAACAGAAATTACCTCGCATATACCGAGCGCTTATATATCGTTAACGAGATAGAAATTCGGGCAAATGCAATTTCCAGCTACATATATTTACGCTTCAAATAAAATTAATGTCGAACTCCCGAAATACTGTTATTATGGGAATAATGTTAAATATGCATCCAAAGATATTTGTAATTTATTGCTGATCATTGTTGACAAAATCATATTTGCAGTCGCATCCGCTGAACCGCAAATACGAAATTTATATATTGATAACATATAAGCTCATTTTCAGTGATGGGACAATATTTTATCGCAGAGATTTTATCAATTCATGGTTGAAGAGTGAAAATTTATATCTATTGGTGATGGGTTTTTTTTATGTCACGCATACAGGCTTAATATCTCCGGATATGAGCAATGAAGACAAGGAACTGACGTAAAAACTGATTAATACAGGTGTAAGTTTTTTTTTATATGGCACATATTATTCTGTTTTGTTTTTTATCACACGAATACATAAATAATTCATATTTTACGTTCAGAGTAGCCATTCCATGAAAAATTTCGGGACTATTTCGATTGTATTTCCAACTGTTGTTTATTAATTATGCAATATTGAATTACAAAAATAAAAATGCGAGGATAATTCCCGGTTTTCTCGGTCGGTAGCCACATTGCTATACATCGATCGGTTTCCAAACAAAAAACTTGGATTTAAATTCAAATATATTCAAGGATATGTATGTTGAAATAGGTAGTGTACACTTTCGGCTTTGTTAAATTGAACATTTACCCAATTCGATATTTTGAATCTTTAGGATCGATCCTTCGCTTCGCTTGAAGTTAATGTTTTATTTACCCACCCTGAATCAAGTTTAAATCTTCGATTCGTGAAAGTTTGAAAAGACTACTACTGTACTATTTCATCGAGTACCCTTTTAAACTTTAGCAACGGAATGTTTTAAAGTCAATGCTTTACCGCGACTATTTTCGAAGGGTGCGATTTGTGTGAGGGGAAAAGTCATAAATTATATGGTGCTCTGTAAATAAATAAGCACTGCGCGCGACAGTTCTGCATTGGACGCGTGTTCCGTGCTTGATCTACTGGGTATGTCGAAAATTTTCAGAGAGTTTGCATAAACTGTCAGAATGTCATTTACAACGATACACATCGCATAGGGTTCATACTTCTAATCCCAATTCGTAATCAAACTTTCAGATTGATTCCATTAACACTTTATTATTAACTTTCGTCTCCATTCTTTTTTATTCGGAGCAGAAATTAGTGGCTGAATTAAAAAGTACCAACTGATTTAAAGTAATTGAGAATTTTAAAGGTAGTTTTAAATGGATTGTGAATTGAATTTATGAATATATTTTAAAAATCTGGATTTGAAAAAATTATTACTCTATGTGCAGATCCAACAAGAGTAAATCATAAGTGCTAAGAAGCTTTGTTAAACCGGATACGCGAGTATAGTTTAGTGTTTGGTTACGGGAAACAATTACGGGATAATTATGATGTGTAGCACGACTTCCAAAGATCTCTAGTCTGCAAACCCAATAATCCTAGTGTACACGTAGTAAATGTCGATTGAGGACGGGCCCTGTTGGAACAAGTACTAAATACGATATTGATGTCGATATTTACTCATTACGAACTCTGACATGCAGATGAAAGCCACCACTAACACACAATTTCAATTCTGCTAGGCTTTGTATCATTTTCATTAATTTATGTGGGTTCAGCACTATGGGGATGTAATACCTTTCTGAATGAACTAAAATTCATAGTCCTAGAATTAGAGCAATAGTTCTATTATTACTATTCTTCATGAAAATATGCAAATTGTAAATATGCATTTTTAGAGAAGAATTAATTAAGTGGATGATGGTGGAAAATATAGCTATATAGAGGGAAAACAAATTTTGTGTAAAGGACACTGAGTGCACAAAGTTTTAGTTTGTAAGGTCGAATTTCTGACATGCGTCCTTTAAATAAGAAAGGCGAGCTAAATTGGATTTTTCTTCTCCATTCAAAATTGAAAGCCTCATAAAGGAAAACAGCGGAAATCTCTTACATTAAGAAAAGCGGGGAAAAGAAACGAGAATCCACCAAGCAGATGAAATCGGAAGCCAAAGTTGGGTTTTGAAGAAAAAAGTTTAATCGATGGATAAGAATAAGAAAAAGAAAGTAAACCAAACTCTGCCGTGGGGTAAGTCGAAAGGTTCTACTATATTCTAATGAATGCTGCGGAAACTCTCACGAGTGGAATAATTATCTTGCAATTAAAGCAGCAGTTCCCATCTGTTCGATAATTCCTTCGGTTAGCGATCCTCGATTGAGATAATACGGCAACGATATTCTTGATCCCTCGAGAACAAAGGGATTCGCATACGGTATTTCAGAAAGTTACACAATGGTGAAAGCACTAAAATGGGACGAAGACAAGGACTCGTTTAACGTTAGCCTTTTAACGACGTGACACTACCTCGCTTACTTTGTGAGTTAACAACATTAAGTGTCATAGTTTCATCCAGTTATAGCCTCAGCATTCCCAAACTAAAAGTATCTCCCCAAATGCTTTGCTTTTAACGCAATCGTCAAAAGTTCACATTCAATTATTATGAGGATCTAATTATAACTTATCTTCTATTTACAACCCTTTTGAGAAGCCTGAAAAGTATACTATACTTTATTTCGAGAACTAATAAAAAAGTTGTATGGCTTCTTAAATTAAATTCTTCATAAGAAACCCAACAAATAAAAGCTTTCATTCAAATGAATATTAATTACAATTGTTTTAAAAGGCAGATCTGAGCGAAACTGATTTAATTGAAATGAGCAATTGAAAATGTAAAATATATACAATGCAAAGGCGATGCTGTGGTAAAATGTGGATAAAATGCGCTCGGAATGCGGGCCACGATTTGGTTTGTGAGTCATGTTTTATTTGTAATATAGCTATTTGCGTTCCGTTCGTGCAGTGGAAACTCCCGCTTCCGTTTCCCTTCGGTACTGATAAAAATGTGGGACAGCTTCGCGTATTTTAATTTACTAGGAGAGTGTCAACTTGGTTCTCGTGCCTGTTGAGAGAGCTTTCTTTGCTCTCTATCACATTCACTTAGTTCGGCTTGTCTTATATCTCCTCGAAAAAGGTTTATTGCTCTGTTTAGACATTATATCAATATTTTCTCATAATTTCACATCGTTTCTAAAAACTCTATGAAAGTTCTTTGAGTGGCAACCTGACCTTTGTTGCAATTTGTTTTGAGTAAAAGGACCGGGAAGTAATTAGCATTTCCGATGAATAACTTTCAGCTGAGGTCGTTGGCTTTGGGTCATGAACGGAGAACCAAGTTTTACGCAGGACTTCTTCTGATTGGCCTCATGCCAGACGTCGACTATAAGGAGAAGTGTGAAGAATGCTTTTGGGATATTACCTACCAACTTCATTTATTCAAAGAGCAAAGTGTGAGATTTCGCGGGAAAATCTTCGAAAAGTACTAAGTTTATTTGAGTAAATGAAATAGATAACTTTGATGAACTTTTTATATAAAAGATTTGTATTTAAAAATGTAATTTTGCATTCTCAGTTCATTTAAGTGCGATTTATGACATTATTCTCGTACCTTATTTTTCCAATATTCACTTTCACGCAAGATATTTTCTCACGTTTACACAGATTTACGGTCAGTATACACCAGAGAATACTTTTATCATTACAAACTCCCTGAAGAGTTGGTTTATTTTGCCTTTTTAATGAAAAATTATAGAGAATGTTCAATAATTATCGAGGTTTTGAAACTTTGATTTCAGATAGTACTTATATGTTTAAATCGGAATATTGCCCAATTTAAATAATCGGATGAAGGCACATAGCCAGGGAATACTTTCCCGCTTCTCTTTTTGCGTACACACCAAAATATTTCACGTTCTATCGCCACATGTATTATCGACGCGAAAAAGCGGAATTAAAATTAAAATTATAAAAATTATAAAATTATAAACTAAAATTATCTCTTGCTGTTGTGAAAACAAATAAAGTTGGCATTTTCTCACACTCTTATCTTTTGAAGTTTACTTTTACGAAATTGGAATCGTTGAGAGAGACGCATACTATATAAATAATTGATACTCACATGAGAATATAAATGATAAATATATTTCAAGTGGTTTTTCGCGAGTCTGAGGATTTTAGAAAGATGACAAGAACTTTCAGTTTGTTTTAAAAAATTGATATACCTCGCAAATGTGACTGTAACGCGATCTCGAGTAGAGCACTTCGCGTGTTCCTGTGCTGTATCTGATTCACTCGGAAACATCACCAGGCGTTCGAAGCAAACGAATGCTATTTGAAAACAACCTCCAGGAAGTCGAGATGCTCTACCAATGTGACAGGAGGCATGTTCAAGATGAAACGTGACTTGAAACTGCAGTGCAACTCTTCGAGTAAATCACTTTTGAAACAAATGTAAAAGCTTCAGGAAAGTAATCTTATCTTAAAATTTTATTATTGTTTGAGTAATCCTCTATCACAGGGCGGCGCTACGCGAAAATAACTTAAAATTCTTTTTAAAAACTGGAAATTTGTTTTAATCACTCAGAAACATCAAAATGCTGTCGTGAAGAATCTACATTTTTTCAACATTGCATTTTTTGCTTTAGTTTCATTTTTTTCGCTTGGTGGAGAGAATAAATCTAAGAAGTAAATCTCTCATGCAGGGATTCTTGGATATGTTGGCACATGCTGTGAAAACGAACATAAAATGAAGCAAGATTATGACCTTGTTGAGCGACTCACCAGGCATAAGAAAAGCTCATATAAATCTTCGTTTATCTCGACCAGTTCATAGATCACCATCTTCTTAGCTCCTCCATTTTCTACTTTATTGATTAACACCCTCTTTACTAAATTTCTCAGCAAGGATTTTTACAGTTTAAAACTTTACCATTTGTAATCTTCACTCTTGTAGATTTAGAATCGGATTAATATTGAATTACTATTAAACATTTTATTCTGGTGAGGCGAAAGCTTATCAGTGAAACAATAATTGCTTAATGAAGAGAATCAACAGAAATAAAGAGGAAATGGTAGGAAGGAAATACATTGTCTAATGATCTGGAGAAGTTATCTCTCGTAAGGTGCGAGATAAATGAACGTTTAATCTTCTCCTTGCATACTTGTGGAGGCAGCTTTACTTCCAGTCAGAGAAGATACTGTTTCCTTGAGAGCAGGAATTTAATGTTGTTAAGGAGATCTTTCATCGATCGAGTAATAAGGTGAGGTAAAGTTACCACGGAATTACGACGTACTATCGAGAAAGGTGGCTGTGGGTAGATAGATTTGAAGCTAGTTTCATCGAATACGAAGCCTCGAGAGGTCAAAGAGATCCTGCCAAGCTGGAATTGCACTGACTCTCATAAACCGAATGCGAGAAGAGAATGACAAGTACGAATCTATCTCTATAAGAAGAGTAGGATATATTTCCACCTTTTGATGCTGCAAGCTCAGAAACTTTGTGTTTAAGCTTAATATGTAAAGTTTAAAATTTACATCAGTACAAAATCAAACACAACCCATATTTTAAAATTAGTTTAATTGCGTTGAGTATGCACAGATAGAAAATCGGCAGATAATACACAGACTATATTCCTACAACTTGGACCAAATTTAATTCCATAAGGGCTCTGCTACTAATTAATTAGAAACTACAGAGACACGTGTGATAAATAGCTTATGTAACACGGTTATTACAAGCTTGGTAAACTCGAATGGAGACCGAAATTCCCTGCAATGAGAAATCGTCGTAGTCTGGAATACAATAACTGTGATCTTGCTGATTAAACCGAAACTGAGATGTTTATAATTAATCCTTACAATTCTCGTATGAGGAAACTTTAGAAGTATATTTTATAGATGTTATTTATTCCTGGTCAAATTTTCTTGAATTATTCCAGCTTAATTTAGAGTTTCACATTTCTAATTGGTATTACTAACTCTTCCTCAGATTTATAGAAGCGTATTAAGAGTCGTCTGACAATTCGGTGAATCATATACCTTTGATCAAAGTTTAATTGGATGATAATAATATGTGAATAAAAGTCCTGTAGTAAGATAATCGTAAGCCTATTAAATTCGGTATTACCTTGTCACTCGATCCGTAACGTTTCACATGAATCGAAATAATCTGTGTACTCTCTAATTAGCATGCACCTGCTCAGTTTCCGGATGAGTATAAGCAGTCAATTAGTTATTCCGTCATTATCGTTCAGGAATAGGTACATAGATAAATTGTAACATAGATAACAACTGTAACATTGACAGAAAAAATCACAAGACAAATTAAGCAAACTAAGGAGATAGGAAGCATTGTTTACATAAGGAAGTATATTTTCCTTTTATTACAAAGTTGGAACTAATTTGTACCAATTTCTCTTTTCAGTTGCACCAAAGGTGATTTCCTCAAAGTCTTTCTGCATTTGGAGAGTAACGGTGTTTCTGAGTATACGCCTTGGTCTGGATTACTCTGCGGCAGCTTGCGCGATATTCCGCAAGTCCTTTATAGTTCAAGATCCACACTCATCATAGAGTTTCACAGTGAAGAACCACCGGCTAACACAACTGGTTTTTCAGGGACCTTTCAATTTATTGACAGCCGTAAGTCTTTGAAATTTAGCATTTTCAGAACAAATTCTCCAAAAATTGATAATTTACTATTTCGCGTTTACTCAATTACATACTCCAATACAACGTTCTGGGGTGGATCATGATTAGAAAAATATATGTTTTTTGCACATACCTCACTACCATAAAAGTTAGACGTAACGTTTTCCCGCGATAGGATCGTTAAAAGTTTCTCATAAATGAACAACTCTAAAAAAGCCATTTCGTGATAAACGATAAATGTAATTCGTTTAGCAAGCGTTAAAAGAATCCTATCGGTGCTTACGATCTCTCAAGTATATAGACTAGTGGTCAAGTCGAAAAGCATAATAACACTTTGTAGATTAAAGCCATAACTTCTATTTCAATGCTTGATGGAAACTTGTACCTAAGACTAAAGAACAATAACAGTTCAGAAATGTGTCTTTCATTCAAGCTCCGTAAAATCCTGCTAAGGACCTGTAAGAAATGGAAGTTTACAGAAGAAGATTAAAATCTCAAAGCCTTTCATCATTGACAGAGAAAAGTCTTTGTTTTTTTCGTGGAACAGTTTGAAATTATAATAAGAAATCTTGTCCATTCATCTTATTCCCATGCAATGATCACCCAGCTTTACAGTACATAATGTCTTTTATATTTGCATACATTATATCGACCATTCAGTAGGAAAGGCAAAGTGGTGTTTTAATGGAAAAGAAAGCCATATACTTTTCTTGATGTATGACTTCTCGACGGTCTTTCCATTTGCGAGGCAAGATACATCTATTTATTTACTGAGGAAATATATTGCATACAATTCTTTATGAAGCATATTTTGCTGTAGTTATTAAAAAGAAAATCATGAAATTAGGATTTTATTTTTCTTCATCATCTTATGATACTTTTAATAGAAGCTAGAAGCGATTTTCGGATAATCCAGCCGAGGTAGGCGATCAAATTTTTATTTTTCAGTCGGCTGACTTAGTAGTTAGGTAGAGTCGCTTGCAATTTTCTCTTTAATTGCAGAATTTGGACGAGATTGGAGGCAGGAGCGAGGAAGCGTGGCAAATGAATTAGCTTAGGGCGGTGTAAGTTCCACCTCCATCTATTTTCACGTGAGGTCTGCTTTATCGTAACGATATTTATTACGGGTCTTTGCGAGCCATAAGGTACGTCCATAGAAAAAGTGACCCTCATTGTCCTTGCTAATTTCTTGCCGCCAACTTTTTAGCGTCTCTTTATATAAAAACTGGTGTAACCTTGTAGGTACGATGAGCGTTCTAAAGAATTCCAGTCTACAGTTTTTTTTTTGTTTTTTTTTCATTTTTATACTCTTTTTGCCAACAGTATTACATAACGTACGAGTAAGATCATTTTTATTTCGAAAGCTTATTTGGGAATTGAATATAAAATAAGTTTTCACTCGAACGTTAGATTGAATGTATAATCAGTTTTATAATTAGTTTTCACTAATATGCGAAATGTTTTCATGCATACTAATCACGAGTAAGAAAAATCTAGGAATTTAAAAAAGTTTCTGAATTTTATATAACATAAATAGAAAACATTTTGGGAAAATGGAATCGTTTAAAACTTGGACGAATCTAAAAAGCAGGAATTAAAAACTTTAATTTAAAGTCTAAGTTGAATAGCTTAAGAAGTATTTCATCTTCCTCTGGTTTTCTTATCTGGAAGCAGAACCAATTCATGTTGCGGAGACTCGAGTAGACATCGTGTCGCCACGCGAGAACCAGTTTTCTCGAAAGAAGACTAATATCTTTTTAAAGAGGGTAGTTTTATATGGTTAAGTGGTTCTATTCACGCATTTGAAATAAGAGCTCGGGGGTCACTAAACTAATATTATCACCAAGGTTTACGTGCAACCTCGTTAACAGTATTTTTTTTCTACTTTCGCATTCTTTATTCCAAGTCAACTCTATATTTCGCGGCGGAATAAATTGATAGAATTGTTTCAGATATGCAATCAATTTTTCCTTTAAAACTAAAAATATAAAACGAGAGATGTTTAGAATTGATAATATTGTGAAGGAAGCAATGTACCGAAACATTTTTCACATTACTCTTTTAAGACATTGAATTAAATACTACAAAAGATTCCACCCTGGAAGTCTTTTGTTCGACTGTTCTTGCATATTCACGTAAAATTTAATATGAGTTTAACCTTTACTAAGTTTGAGATTTACTCGCTAGCTGGTTTATACGTCAAGATTGTAGAAGAAAAATGGTTAGGAACTTTCGTCGTTTAAGCTGGCCATTAAGCTTAATGAGATTACTGGGTACAATAGATTCTATAGCAGAAAATTTTACCACTGCATAGTGAAAGTATGTCTGAGAATTAAAAACTTAGGCTTCTCATTAAACAAACGAGTGATTTCTGAATTACATATGGTTTTCTACATCATAGCTTTGAAATACGTATATGCGTTGACTATGTTCGCTCGTATAGAGCGATAACGTTTAATTGACACGAAAGTTGGTGAGAGTTTCGTCCAGGGATTTAAATTTACGGAGGCAATAAATGTAAGTTTACTCCGTTCTCGTAACCTGATAATTGTTCTGCGTTGTCATCCTCTAGAAATATTTCAAAATAAAATATGAAAAATAATATCTTCTTTAAAATCAAGAGCCCTAATTCACAAGTACATAATATTATAGTAGAAACTATGATATTCTAATTTACCGAACGTATCAGTTACGTAGCAATTGCATTCATTTATGTCGGAGCATATGAATTGTAACTGAATTGCGTCATCGGTCAATTTATCCACAAAATCGGGTTTCACCACTAACGGATAGTATTTCATACGAAATCGAGTTAACATGTTAACGATGAGTATCTACGTGTTTATTGACTAGAGATTTACAATTTAAATTTTGATTCACAGACTGTGGAAGTCGACACGTAATTTGAAACATTTTTTCTTTTATGCAAAATATACACTTGAGGAAAAAAATATATTACATATAGTATGAAAGAAGTAAAATAAGAATATGAAACAAGGCAAGGATGTATAAGGAATTGATCTAATTCACGATTTCAATATCATTTTATTGACCTACTTTCATAACGGATTTTAATGACACCACATACTAAGTCGTTGATGTGACAAAGGCGAATAGGTAATTGTATATATCTTACTGCTTCCCAGAGAGCTGGCACATCTCTAGCAAAGTGACTACGTGTCCCGGTTACCAACTCCATTAAAATCTATCTGCAGGGCGTGTAACACGAAATTTAACAATTTTCTTCGCACCCTGGAGGTCCGGGAAAATCTCTTAAATCTCGGAACGATACCGCCGCTGACTTCCGATCGACAATGATTGGGACTATAGATTTCTCTCGGGGGAAGCACTTCTGACGATGCCTTATATCCTTAATCCTAACTATGTACCACGTAGGTTTCCCTCCAGTGACCTCAGCATATAGAATAAAAAGCAAATTTTACTCATGATATTTTTTTTCTTTTATCTTTATATCCTCGCAGAAAAGATGTTCATCCTCGGAAAAAACTTATCCTATTCTGGAATTAAACCTTTGATACAATTTTTTCATATTATTTTTTAATAACTGAAGAAAAACAAGAAATTTTTTAATAAAAGAAAAGTGCCATGTAGATTTTTAGAAGCTGGATACTGGCCTTTATCCATGCTTAATAGTTTTAATATTCAAGGCAGTGGAGGCTATGAATGCATGTAGATTCAGGAGGCCACAGTTGGGCTTCGGTACTTTATACGATAATGCGAGCCATTTGGTCTCTAGTATAACGAGCATGTACCCTTAAGGATCCACAGCTGCTAGTATGTTTCTATGCAGATGCCTCCCCGTAGAGGAGATGACAATAACCCATTTTTAAAAGTAAAGAAAGGTATCTGATCAATAGAGTTTGCTGGAATTACCTTTTCATCAAAAGTCAGTTTAAATGCTATGTCTGACTGACAAATGCATTCTCTAATTAATAAATTGTGTCGTCTGGCTAATGTTTGCCTTTTCTACTGATAATGCTCGTTTTATGCTCAAATAAAATGATAGCCCCGAATTTCGTCCCGTTACAGTTATATATGTATTTCGTGCAAATAAATTCGATTAACTCAATCTACGCGGTCACATAAGGTTAGGTAGTGGTTCAAAATTACATTACTGTAAATTTGAATAATTATATGTGCGCAAATACTAGCTTTCCTTACCACAGTGGAGACAGAATCGCTAACACAGGTTGGCCTCTAACGAGCTCCACATTTCGCAAGTCCTTAAGGCAACAAGAGAGACACTAACGTTATTGCACACTGTCATGTTAATTTGCTCAAGATTCACTTTTACTGGCTAAAAAAGAATTTTCTATCTGCTTTGTGCCACATCGTGCTTCTAATGTTTGTTCAAAACTCCGAATATAATTAAAAAATAATATGTGTCTCTATTTATTAATGGTTCATAATTTAAGCTAATTATATACGTTAATTAGAAAATTCAGCATAGTGCTTCTTAAAGGATAATGCTCAATTTTCAGCAACAATACATTTTCGAGCTATGGTCTTCTTAAACACGTTTTCACCGACTTACCTTTTACGTCAGTGTAGAGTTTCAAAGGGAAACCTCTAGTAGAAAATAATTAAATACCATCTAGACCAGATGTGATGAATGACGTAGAGTTAATTTTATCTTACAGTTTCAAGTTTCAAGTGTTAAGTTGCAACTTTGCAACCTCGGATTCCAAACGAAGTTAAATTTAAGTCTAAGTTTGGAACGAGAAGCTTCCTTGAATAATTCGAAATTTTTATTCCTCAAGTAGAGGTAATTAATATTCTCATTTGCAGAGGCATTTGCATTTTACGTATAAAGGTGAAAGCTGTCTATTATAAGTTGAAAATGCGAATTATGCTTAGCTTTTATAGAGACACATAATTAAAGATGAAATTTGAAACATAATTAAACCTCATCAACTATATTTATTCCACTTAAGTAAAGCTTGCTTACTTAAAATTCAGTCTGCAAAGTAACCAAGTTATGTAAAGAAAATATCTTTCACTTCCTATAATTAGAACTTAGTGTAAATAACTAAGAATTCAAAAGCTAAAGAAATTCTGCCAGGAAGTGACCCAGGATTATTTTCGGCGAAAAAGTAGTAACTTACACAGAAAGTCCAGTGAGAGATTTAAAAAGGGTAATTTAAAAAATTTTATTATTTACAATGTGGTTTTTGGCAGAAAATTTTGAAGGTTTTCTTAAAAATGAGAGAATTTGCAAAGAAAACTTAAAAAGAAAAGTACAATTCATAAAAGAGTACAAGATGTAAGTAACAGAATGAGTTTCGCGTTTCCTCTTTCCTCTTCAAGGGAAGAGCAATTTTGCTGCAGCATATAAGAACTGCGAAAAAGTAAATTGTTGACTGCTGAAAGCTTGGCTTTGCACTTCTATTTATTTATGAAATTTATCTCGAGATAAAAGGAAGATGAACTTCAGATTCTATGAAACTAATTTTGCAAGAAATTCTCCACAAATTCTAGTTAACTATTCTCTGTTCACCAATTAAGAAAACACATGTCCTATTAAGATCCAAGATTAAAAGTATTATTTACGTTTATTTTACATTAGTAAATTTCTGCATCAGTTACAAGCAAAGGGAATGCTCGATGTTGAATTTAATTTTGCAACAAAGGGAATGCGCGAGAATTTGCATTTAACACACAAATTTACCTTTGATCTTTCACCGATACTTTAATTGTTTTTAATGCAGCATGAGTACGTGGTTTTCATTTTTAATTTGTCGCCTCTCTATAATTTCGATACCAAAAGTATCTATGTAGGTATAGATATATTTTATCAAAAAATTTCACAGTGGAATAAAATAGTAGATGAGGTCCTTAATAGTCAGACATAACAGTTTTATTTTTTATAAATGTTTTCGTAATGATTTTCTAAATGATCTGAACAGGTAATATTTATGGCTGAAAGCTTGATTTTTTCTGAGATTCTAGTTGTAAATTCTACACACGAATTATAATTTTTGGTGCGTATGGCATGTATTATATATTCACGCTCTACGTGCTTCGTTGCTTCTAGACGGCGTCTGACACGTATAGATTAGAGCCATTTACATGAGGTACAAAAGCAAGAGATACATTCTTAATCAAGCTCCATTCATGTTTCACTTATCTAAGCGAAAATCTTTGACTCTAGGCACGCAAATTACTATAGCGACTAGTTTACTGCCTTTAAGAGAAATTTAAATCTCTGCTTTTTTCATGCCAAAGGCCAAAGTCGACGTAATCAGTTTTACCAGCTTTTAAATTATGATCCTGGAAAGATTTATATTGGATAGTGAGAGGTGATGAAATTCTAATCCACTGCACAATGATTATTTCTGTACTTATAAAACTTTGTATTATATTTGCGAACGAGAATGCAGTTTAATAATTCTTTCATTCAACGTCATTCATTTCATTTTGGAAACTAAACTTTAATAAGATAATGTGGTACTGTATATTTATTTGTTTAGTATGTACATAAAGTTACTTTAAATTTACGAAAGTCGTAAATGGTTTTAGGGTCGTATAAACTTTTAAAGTAACACTTAAGGTCAGTCGTATACGTGTAAACAGAAAAAATACTCTTCTTTTAAATTTACCGAATTAAATTTTAAAAATTGTGCTATTGCTCAGAAAACACTGAACGACTAGCTGCGGTCATAGCAGGAAAAATTTATAATTAAATAAAAGACAATTTGCAGTAGCAAAAAAAGGGCAAGCTGGAAAAACTTTAGAAGCATTTCTCAAGTTTTATCGCTGCACTTTTAGGAGTCACCAAGGACAGATTTCGATTGAAGTTCCCAACTATTCAAAGGATACCCCGTGCAGGGATTAATCCCGATAGATTTCCTCCCACTTAACTGGTCTCGTCTTGCTTGGACAATTGATAATTGGGTCGCCGGGCCCTCCCAAGCCACTTTCTAAGCTTCCACAATTACATTGAGTTATCCGTGCAATCCTTGAGGAGGACAATGAATTCTCTCTAGCTTTTAGGCATTGTCAAGATGAAACAATAAGAGAGAGGATAAAAAGCGTATAAACGGGTCACTTCTAAATTGTAAATTATTACATACTAGCCTCCGTGGTGAGAAAGAACAAACTGAAATCATGTAATTTTGAATGAAAAAAAGCCGAAAGAATGAAAGCAAACAAAATTGGAAGAAGAAATAACTGATGTGAGTGATGAGAGATTGAAGAGATAATCTATGTCAAGCCATAAAATTTGGAGGATTTGATGAGCCACATTGTTCTTCCTTTTGTGACGCTCAACGATTGGACATTGGAATACAAACAAGCGTGTCCCAGGATACGATAGGGGGTATAATTATGGAAAAGCTCGATAATGGAATAACAGTGCTTGCTTGCAGGATAAATAGAGTGAATGGATCCAGTGGTGCAAGGTTGATACAATTCCATCAATACACCAATTGTAATGCGAATAGATTAAAGGGTCATAAACAAAGCAAATTGGTTATTAGTCCTACTTATAGCTCGTCTCATAATAGTGCAAAGTAATAGATAATCAACGAGGATTTATTGCATGACCAGGAACAGGAAACTATTAATGATACTAATTCTCTGTACTAAATAAATAAGAGATCGTAAATCTTGTCAGCTCATTCTAATAAAGTGATTTAAAAAAAAAAAAGAAATCTTTCAGTAGTAGTTATGTGGGGAAAAGAATAAAGTCTGTGGGAACTAAAGTGGGAAACTTATTTGCATTTTGGAGGACTAGGTACATGTTAAAGTGGCACACTATATTCTTTTTTCTTTCATGATCTCTCTACTTTCATTTTAGTAGACCTTTATAAGTTTGCTCTCTCTGACTTTACACTGCAGAGAGTATAGATCCATGTGATTTCGAGGCACTCAAAAAGGCTTAACTCTCCGTTTCGGGTTCAGCAAACAATGTAGATATTATATTGCTTTCATAGTAGATTTTGTGTTGGATTAAAATTACTTACATTTCAAAGATATACAATGTTTATATATACATGTTTATCAAAGGACTTTTTTAATCTGGAAAAAATGTCTTTTAAAATCTATATAGAGCCGAATGGTAATTAAAATTGAAAGCTAGTAAAAAGAGATAAAAAAAAATAGTAGCTGAATTAAGCGGCCATTATTTAAGCGAGACCGTAAAACCGTTTTCACGAAAGAATCACAAAATCGACTATCACCTTAAGAAATTGAGTTCTTCAGGTCAAAACGAGGAGAACTATCTCAACCGCAATACAAATCTGGCCATGCACACTAGATTGGCAAGAGTCACATTGTGGAGAATAAAACATAGTAGCACTTTGAGGAGATTGCGTGTCCTATAGCCATCCGAACCCGGGGAACCCCATCCTTGTACTTACCGGTAGCTTGTATTGTACAAAGGTATCTTTCCACATCCCCATATGTATAGAAAAAGCTTTCTTGTATTATGCAACCAAGCCTTCTTTATACCCTCTGCTTTATTATTCCAATAAAATGGGATTACTTACTTCCGGTTTATAAGAATCGTCTTTATAGCCAGATTTTACAGTATAATGTAAAGTATAAGTAAAGTTACCCTTAAATTCTCAATAAACCCCTCCACTTTCTTGCAAAGCAAACTTCAAAATCAGTTTGGATTACCTGACTTTGGCAGTGGTGAACATGCCACATAAATATACAGCAATTTTCCTTGAAATATTCAATTTAAAGTATAAAAACTGAACGATGGAGTTTTTGAGTGGCATATAAAGTAGCTTATAAATTTACAAGTCGTACTTCGCTCGTAAAAGGACTTTCTATTGTAACTGACTTCAATAAAAAAATAGTTGTAGTTTTAATAACAATATTAATAATAAATCTTTTGTGAAAGATGAAAAATCTCGTTTTCACGTGAAGAAGTGACTTTTAATCAAGTGAATTGTTAAATGTATGTACTCTATATTCAAAGTAATTTCGTAATTAAAATGTATCGTTCTATATACATTTACATATAAAGCCTCTGCAGAGAATGACTCAAACATTCAGAAGTTTTGTGAGATATATTCTCATTTTTTTTCCTCATGCTGGGTCTGAGAAATTACATTTCTGAATTACGTTTCTGAAAGGAATGTGAGATTATGGTAAAATTGCCGACTACTGCGGTGTACAGTCAGCTTGGATTCATCCTCTAAAATAAAGACGCCTAGAGGATAAAAGAAAAAAAGCCTTCCTTCGCATTTTTAAAATTCTGTTAAAAAAAATTTTCACCGAGGATATACAAACTCTATGTCTGACTGCAACTGATTTTTCTACTGAAAACAATTTCTTCCTTTGAATAATATTTATACTCACGAAAGATATAACGCAACATGAAAATGAAATTTTGATATATGAAAAGTATGCACTTTTAATTTAGCCTCGGGAAATATAAGGTGAGTAATATTTATATGAAGGATTGCAATTTCTTATGGTTCACTGGTCCGATTCAGGGACCAATAATATCCACAACACGAACTTGTTCATTCATGCAACAATTGTAGCCTCCTTTGTCAGGGAGACTGGTACTCCTGGAATATTCGAAATATTTCCGCTTTCGCTGCGTGGAAATGTACATGTGCGAGTTTATATTCCGAGGTCGACTCCTCTTGGGGCCTGCAGTGCAAGATGCTTTTCTTATATCTGTATTGTAACTCGTGTGATACCAAGCAAGGGTAATACGTACACGTCCTATGTACAATTCGTATCTGTATAAGAGCGCGCTCTGCTGAATATTTCTAAGAGTGCGTGACGTGAAAGCTTTTGCTTTTCACGCCAAATCAAGAATCCTCGGATGCTGAAGATGCTCCTAAAAAATTGCTCCCATATTTTCCCCGTTTTCTCTACCAGACATTCTTTTCATAATCTAATAGTCTGAGGGAAAACACACTTCTAACTTTTCCTATTATTTACAGGCGGGTCAAAATAATTCGCAGATATATCAGCATTCGAGATGTTTTAGTTTTATCTTATATTTCTCGAAAAAGTATTGACTAATGTGATATTATTTATACATTTGCAGATCCTCTTTGTAATAAATAGATTTCTTGTTGTGTTACCATAATAAGAGAGGATGGAAATACAGAATATGATTGATGAAACTCAGGCATTGGGAATAGTAAGAAACCTTTTTCACAAATAATATCGAGCCTTTGTATTGTGTATTCAACCATTAAGAGTGCCGCTTCATCGGGAAAAACGAATTCGTTCTTTTTCTGGATTGATTGGCATTCATTGTTTTATTAAATTAACGAGCTGGCTGTGGAAACGCGAAAGCAATTAACGCAGTGTGTGCAGACGTTTACCCTTCTCTTGATGAACTCTGTGAACAGTTTTCAAGTAGCGTTTGACGATTCGTGTAATATACTTTTTAAAAGGAACCATGAAAATCATTTATTATAGTTAATTAATGCAGAGTTGAAAAATATTTTTAAAAAAAGTTTAACCTTCGGAGAATTATTAAGATATTCGTATACGATTTTTCTATTAAACATTTTCTGAAAGTATTAGAAATAAAACTGAAATAGAATTGAAATATTTACTTGGATAGTGACTTCATCGTATCGAAGTTTCTGCCCTGTTCTGAAAATGGGGCACTATCATTAGGGAGATGCTGTACCACTTTTTACCTTATATTAAAAATCTTCATCTTGAAGTCATGTACGGAAAAGCTCTGAAAGGTTGATTGATTACCTTTCAATAAATAAAGAAACCTTACCGAACACCTTTCAGTAACTTATCCTTTTCTTCTCAAGGTATCGATCTTCTGGAGTTAAGCGATAAAAAGCTACTGGCTTTTAAAATTATTCCACTTTTTAGAAGACTCGGATAAATCAAACAGAATTTTGAATTTTTATTTTCTTATTTGAAAAAACTTTTGGAATAGAAATGACTCTTAGAAGCATTTAAAAATACGGAAGTGAGGAGTAGAAAGTAAGAAATCTGAATATTTTACTTTTTTTTTGTTCCAGGTAAGTTCAAAACGAATGGTCAGATGATTCCGGGAACAATGTGCGACCACCAGTTTGTCAGTTCCCAGCTTACACCTCAGCACGGGCGTTTCTACTCGCCTCGCTACCCATCCTCCTATCCGAAGAACATCCGGTGCTCCTACTACTTCCGGGCAAGGTAGGTAACTACCCGATTTTACACCCACATATCACCCCCTTTGCTTTCCTTGCTTCAGTGTGTCCTGTCTCCCAGGATTCTGAATCCTACCCATTCTCTCGTCACCCAGAAATTTTCTGGCTTCCGGCTCGGTACAACTTTCCTCATTCCTCATCACATCTCCTTGTTATGCGACCGCAAAACTTTATGTCATCGACATTGTCTACGGTTTAGGACTCACTGTAAAGACGCGAAATGATGGAGAAACTGTAAGCTCTTACTTCTCTGGTCATATCAACGCGTTACGAGCTTAGGCGCCATTCGCAGTCATGTATTCTTCCAGTGCTTCAATTCCGAGAAATGTCAGATGACATTTCTCGGAATTTTTCACCCTGAAAATGCAAATGTGGAAAATGCAATTCTAAAAATAGATTAAATATTGGAAATACATCATTGAAAAAAAGGAATATTGGAAAGCATCGAATAGTCATGATAATTAAATTAAAGTTTTGGGATTGCTAAATATTCGATATTTCGTATCGAGGTGACTAACTCAGATTCCTTACGGAGATTTTTATATATTTCTGTTTTATAGAGGCAACATTAATATTCTTTTTATTATTTCAGATCGAAAGAAAGAATACGAATATTGTTTGAAGAAATATCATTGCAGAAAGGAGACCTTAGGTAAGTCAACTTACATAAATTAAAATTACAAAAATTAAAAATATTAAAATATAAATAAAATGTTTGGTTAGCTAATACAGTAGTAAAGGTTCATATTTAGTCAGCCGAAAGTTCTAAAAACGGTAGACAGTGTTCCAGTAGTACAGGTCAATGTATGGCCAGTCTGATGGGATGCAGTAGTAACGGTCGGTGTTTAGTCAGACATAAATTATGAAACATTGACTGCTACAATCTATTTTTAATTGATTTGGGAACTAGGAATGCAAGCTAAGCAGTAGTATAGGTTCATGCTTAGTCAACCGAAAATGGAAACGGGAAGTGTGGGTCAGTAGTACAGGTCAATGTACATATGATCAGCCGAGGGGTGTGTATTTGTAATACAGATATATATATTTTTTTTTTTTTATTTTCATTACAAGTTTATAGTAAAAACTGATCTTATTGCTTTAGAAATTCAATGCCTCTAACATCTACGTACGATTTTATATAAAACCACCGAAGCAATTAAATTCATAGGACTTCGCAGAATTTATAGGGAATTCTGTAAGAAGATCAGAGTAGCAAGTTTATATAGTTGCCTGAGTCACGTATAGGTCGCACCATTAAGTCGGAACATCCACGAAACTCATCGATTTAAAACTCTTATCAAGTTTTTCAACTCTTAGTCGTGGAAGGATTAAGAAATTTTCTTATTATCTTTCTGTTATATATAGATTTAAAAAAATATGTGTTAGTATCGCTTCACAGTTCCATTAAGTTTTCCAAGAGGATTAGAGAGACACATAATTTCCAAAAATTCGTGTTACTTTAACTAATTAATGTGCAATCTCTGAGTAACTCATTCGTCCTTTAATCTAAGATCGTATAGATTTTCTCAGAATTTCGAGCTTTACAGATATGGAACACGAGAGTGAATTCGTGTAAGTTTAACATGTCGAATCGAAATTCGAAACTCAGAAACTAATCCCCAGATGTGTAGCTGGCAGGTCAGTAATAAGTTTTGACTAGCGAAAGCATCTAATTTGTGTATTTCTCGATATTGTAATTTGTCCTCTCACATAGGTCATATTTACGAGAATATTTTTTTAATTAAACCCAAATTTCTAATATCTTCTTTTAAATATCCATTGAAATTAATTCCATTTACATGGCTTTATTGGTTGAATAAACTTGAATATAAATCGTAAATCCCAGTCTGCTCATATGCTTGTTTATAGTCTCATATTTAAAATTTGAAGCTGATAAGACCTTTGAAAGAAACAGGATTAGCATAATTCGCAAATCTGATCACGTGTTACTATACTTCACCTGAATTCTGCACAAAGAGAGAAGAAAAGGGGTCGACGTTCTGAATTATGCATATCGTTTTCCTTTGACTGTGATATTGCAGTGATGCCAAATTTTGGATCAAAGACCTAAACGTATCGAATGAGTAAGATAAGTGTCAATCAGAGCACTTTTCTTTTTTAGAACATTCTTGAACAATATAATCTTGACAATTTTCTTTGACAAGAAACATTAATTCATAATATAAAGGCGATCACATTAAATTGTATTAAAAACTCTTCACAATTATAAGTAATAAGCCCTCTTATAGTCAGCTTTGAAGTAGATGGAATTATTGCTGCTCGTTTGGTTCATAACATTCTTCAGTACCTGTTTCATCCTATTAAAGATCATCTTCTACTAACTATGAACAATTCTCCTGTGTTTTCTTCTTTGCCTTTCTACCAGCCTTTGTAGTTCTTGAAATAAGTCAAGTATGACTTTATGATTTGATAAGAACTGAGAAGCTGCAGAAGGGAAAACGCGAAACAATGTCGAACGACCGTTTCTTCCTATCTTAACAGGAATGGATAGCCACACTAGAGTAGAAGATTGATTGTACCAAGAATGGTGCCATGAAAATTGCACGAGATACCCGAGAAGAATTCCTACCCTTTTCTTCTATTTCTTTCTCTTTCTGTCAATGTTTTTACCGCAGTGTCCAGGTTTTCCCCTTTTTTCGAAGAAGCATTGAGTACAGAAAATAAATTTTAAAATATACATCCTGGGCTGGAAGGAAAGTCTGCTACTATATAAGCAACTGCCACTATAATGATTTTAAAGGTACACTATTCCGAAATAAAATGTCATTACAGTTAAAAGATTATTTATCCAGTATATGCATTAACTATATGACAAAATTTTATTAAGCTGGATACAATAGAAAACAATTTGTAAATATATAGTACTGCAGATTTGTCACGGAGGCAAAAGACATTTGATGTATTATCAGTCGGTGTATGAAAGATGGGTTTCGGTACCATCGAATTTTACGATCACCAATACGTCAACCGCATAATGCTTCTGATATTACCCACATAAATCTGCATGCTAGAGAGACTCGAGGATGCGAAGTATTTTCTACTAAAAGAGGGTTATCTTGGATCTTGACTTTTCAAGTAACATATCGAGCTCACACTCCGATTTGTACTGAACCACAGGGAATTCACGAAATTGTAGCTATTCAGTAATTCTAAATATAGTGGAGTGAATTAGAGAGTGATGCATAAATTAAGAAATGTTTATAAATTTAATTGCGGTCTGTTTAAACCTTTGCCGTCACTACTCTAAAATATTACGATAACGATCCTCATGTGCAAAATTGTCAACTTTCATTATGTGTCGTAAGAGAAATTTCAATTTTTTCTTTAAATAGTGTTGAAATAACTCTAAAATTTTTTATTCAACTCGATTCACTGAAAAATGAAAAAATTTTAAATACATTTAGATGAAAACTGGATTTAAGCTTGAACGTGAAGCCACATGAGAATATTAGATAGAACGGGTGATCAAAAATTCTTTTGCTAGAGAGAATTTCTACTTTGCTGGCGGTAGAGAAAAAATTCGATTTACATTTTTAATTAGGAGAAGTTCGTATAGTAGATGTCAGGGAGATGCTTTTTCACTCGCGACTTCATCTGGTACGAATCGCGAGGTCGGGACTCGTAGGTCACCACTGGAATGAAATTAAGGAAGCTCAATACGGAATTAGGAGGGAGTCCGAGGATTTATCAAGGATTAACTCCTCTGCGCTACTACTCCAGCTGCGGCAAGCTCCCGATCTCCCGAACCAAGTCAAGCTTGTACTATCACTATCCACTTTTATAAGACTTCGCACACATACTCGTCTATACTTATTCGGGAACTTTATGTGGGTTAAGTAGAATCGTATCTGTAACCACCGAAAGGTTACAAAACCAAGTTTCGCCATCTCTGATAGGGATTAACTCCTTCTCGAGAAGTGAAGTTTAATCTCCTTTTTCGAATGTGCAAGGATATTCAGGACTCAGCCATTATCTATCCTGATTTTTCATAAGAATTAAGTCTCTTTAAAAATACAACGTACTTTATTATACAGATTTTTTTTTGTTAAAACTAAATGGAATGGATTGGGTTTGTTAAGATTTGGGAATTGAGAAAAACTATCGAGTCACATTAAATTCATCTCGGCTTAAATGTCACACGAAATTATTGTCATCTATTTTTAGAAGGAAAGAAACCCATTTACGAGAATCGGAAGGTTCGGGTATAAAATCAAAGTTACGTGGAGTGAGAAAATAGGAGAAAAATCGAAGAGCTTCGACCATACCAAAGTTCATTGTTGTGACAGGCTGACAGAAAGGGACAATGTGATTTCCTCCCGTAATTTTATTTGTCGCCAAAAAGATGAGCGTCGCCTTATAGCTCTACCAGTAGCATTTAGAAGAACCCAAACTTTTTTTTTCTGTTCTGAAAATAGCTATTATTCTTCCCTCTATCATTACTATGAAAAATAAAAAAAAATAAACTGAGTAATCCCTGGAAATATAAAGACTGTTTCTAAAAATAAAGACTCAAATATCAGATGAAGATATTGTTTTTGTCGAATTGGAATAGTAAAATTGCTCAATTAATTATTTAAATTGTAAGAGACAATTCGATTACTTTTACAATTTTTAAGCGAAACAACTGAGTAATCTCACAAGCGCTACTTTTCGTAAGTAGCTACGTATCAGATTTAACGATACACATGCTATTCAAGTCACGCAGTAGTAGCATGCGATTTTAGTCAGCCTCATTCAAGCAATTTATTCCTTGTGTTAAATCACTTTTCATCAAGTTTCATGTTCACTATGCAATTAAGTAGAGAAGTAAAACACAATATAACTATGTTTACGAAACCAAAATTTGCTTCAGATTCTATTTCACATTGTATTCATTATTTATCGTTAAATATTACACACACTAAGTTGGCGCAGGCAATTAAGAACTATTTTTTCTTTATAGTCGAGTTTAATCGAAAAAGTTTTATATCCTCTTCGTTGTTTGCTGTAAATGCAAATTTTTCAGTTGCGAAAGCAAGATCTCATCAAGCCTGGAATATACGACACAGATTTTAACGCCCTGCATGGAAACTGCCTCTATTAACAAAGTTTTTTTTACGCCTTATGCCTTGCACTTTTCCATAATCTATATTTTTTTGGCGATGGTGAAATTCAAAAGGCTCTCAAAATTTCAGTGATCATTTTTCAATTCATCATTTTTTAAAAGATTATTATCGAATTTGAATGCGTTAAAAAGGTGGATTTTTAAATATCTTCTAAATATATGTAGCCAGTTTTCATTAAAGTGAATGAAAAGAACATTTTACACGTGATTTCTTCATTTGATGTGAATCGCTGAATAGCGTTTATGATCCTTATGACATACCGACCACCTTTTTTAACGTAGAATGCCTGTGTGTTATGTGCATGATGCAGTTCTAAAACCATTCAGTAATGTCGATGAAAGCTCTTAAAACAAATTCTGATCATTACATAACTCCAGAGTTTCAACTACTTCAGACATTCAGAACACTCCAGCTATTCATCCGCTTGAGTTCATCATTTCAAAGAATACTTTCATCCGCAATTAAATTCATCAACATTTTGAGTGAATTTAGGGAATTTTTAGTAATTCTGATTAATTTTATAAAATTTATTGAGTGGACGTATAATAATTAATTCTAGTAGAAAAATCATCGTAGAAAAGGGGCGGTACTTGAAATCGAAAGTCACATTTCTTTTAGGATAAAAGACAAAAGAAGCTCGATCGTGCAATAGCTTCATTGGTACTTCTATAAAAGTACATTGGCGCATGTTTCGTTAAAATACGAACAGTTTATTTTACTGCAGAAGGTAGTTTTGTCTATTCCCTCTTGGTGCACGAAATCAGTTATCGCGCTGTGAATTGTACCAAGCCATTACTGACGACAGTGACGTATGACCTCAAGACTTTCAGTGTAGTTGAACTTTTCGAGATTTTTGGAAGAAACGGGAAGAATCGTTAGCCACTGAAAGTCGAATTACTCCCTGTAGGTCCATCTTCTGTTTCTATCTCCTAATTCCACTGAAATGCAAAAAATATTTCAATTTCATTTCTTTAAATAACTTATGTAATATGTTTAGGCAACTTTTCTGTTGAATGGCCACACTTCAACAGGACATGTTTCGGACATAGTGAAATCTGTTTGCGGAGATTATGTAATCAGCTTTACCGGAAGTTAAATTTGAGGCAAATGTCCCATTTTCCGTTAGTATCTCGTGTAAGCATCCGCAGGAAGAACTCTAAAATTGAGGTGAATGACGTTGATGAATATGGGGAAATCCTTCTCTTCTATCCAACCCTGAGCAAGCTCCAGCAGATCTTCCGGTGCTTTAAAGCTTTGTTTTGGCATTATACTGTTTGTAGACAATGAATTTATTTATGTCATAAAGAGTTCTCTAAAAACAAAGTGACAACTATATTTCTGTTGCTTTGATAGATTGAAGTAATATGAAACTCAAGAATTTTCAGAAAACTCTGCTTTTATCAGAGAAGGTACGGATTGAAGTCGTTCTTTTCGAAGGATCAAATCGACAAATAAGAAGTTTGCTTTTCCATCTGAAAGGATTTCACTTCATTCTTTACTATCTTTAATATCAGTAGCGTCTGAAAGAGTTTCAAAACTTAAGTGAAGTGCTTTCCTATGTTATTCCATAATGCAATTTCGTATTTCATTATATTCTCACTTTTAATAATATGGATGAACTTTAAAAAGTTTCAGTTATGAAGATGAACAAAATGCATAAAGGACAATGATGAGAAAAAACGAAGGAAGAATCAAAACGTAGTCTTCATTGCTAAAGAAGGAATAAGGGAAAAGTTGCAATCATTAAAATGAACAGCCATTTTATTGATGCTTGTTTACAGATTTAGGTCCATTAAGAAGACATTAAAAGCACATTTTGCATCGACCCGATAACAAATATTACCATATTTCCGAGTATGATTCACTGACAAATACAATTTCTGAGGTTCATACATATATGTATATGTTCTTTGCTATGCAAATACAGTTCAGTATTGATCGAACTATTTACTTGCAATTATGATTTCAAAATGAAGGAAAATTAGCACTGACCCATTTGCTTAAATTCAACCAGTGCATAATATTTTCGTAACTAATTACATACGTCAAGAGCTCATATTTAAATTTTTTCTAATTATAGTATTAATAGCTTCTTTATCTGAATTTACTCAGGTTCAAAATTTCTTTTTAAAAGTACATTAATATTAATTAAATTTAACCAAAACTTTTATGGTTTCTGAAATTCGGCCAAAAATGCTTTATTCGGCATACGTTAATCTCTTTCTTGCTAAGAAGGAGAATTTAAAAGTTGCGATTAGAAAACTTGATTCTTCGCTTCTTCGAACCACTATTACGAGATTCAGGGAATGTTTTATAAAAAAAAGTTTGCCTGTCCAGTAGATTCGAATTATTTAACACTTGTAAATTCTCCTCTTTTGTATCTAAGGATATCAATTTCAGCTATTATATTTTCGTTTTTTGTATCCAATTGTATAATACTGAAGACTAAACCGGATTGGTGTACAATTAAGAACTTCACACAAAGCTCTGAACAATTTGCCACCAGAAGTTTCGAATCTTTTTATCAGCTTTCTATTGTCAACTGCACAATGTGGTACACCTTCCAAAAACATGAATTGGCAGCAAACACAGTAAATGTGCTTCACACATTTTCAGACATATACTTTTTCATACACACACCAACACAGGAAAAGCTAAGCAGGGCGCAAATGGCGCCAAGTGTTTCGTGGTACTTTACTTGTTTCGGACATGGCTTTACGGATCAGGAATTGTATCCGAGTTGGGTGAAACAGAACTGGCGTAAATGACGCTCTTGTTAGCGTGTGAGAGTAAGTACGTGCTCTCCAAGTTCGCTGAAGGTGAGATATAAGTTCCACTCGAATGTATTGCGTCCGACTTGTGGAAAAAAGATGGCGTGAGAAAAGATTCGATTGAGGGGCGGGAAGGGGAATAAGAGGTGAAATTGCAGACTTTACAGTGACAAAGCGAGTGTTCGAGTTGGAGGGGGTGGTTACAAGGTTGGATGGGTGGTCCGGCGTCAATAGTTGGCGATCCCTTGCGATCCCTTTTATAGATTCGCGGACTGTGCTTCGATGCATCGAGCCGAAAGGAAACTTACTCACACTCAGCATCATTCGTATTATTGGAAGATGAAACGCTCGATTTAGTAGGCCAGCGAGTCGAGAGAGAATGTCCACCTACAGACTTTGAGTAATCTATTAAGTCACAAAATCAGTAATTTATCTCGGTTCGATTCTCATCTGATTTACGCTTCTGGAAAACTTACAATTACTCTCGGAGGTAAATTTGGTTCATTTCTTTTTCTGTAATTATTAGAAGAAATGAAAATTATGTCTGACTGATGCGTACCTTTTCTACTTATATAATGATGGCATTTATCAGCGACTCGCCTCCCTTAAATAATTCATTAGAATCAACATCAGAAATCTCTATTTACTGCTGCTTGCATAAACCCCCACAAAAGAAACTTCTTAACTTTTTTCACTTAATAAAGAAGATAAAGTAGAACGATTGACTTTTGTTCAAGTACTCCAACTCTCATTTAGACTTATTCGCGTAGAAAATTATCTTTCTTGAGTGCTTTTTTGCCATTTAATTTTTCATCTAGTACATTCAATTATTCAAAAATTCTAAACAAAGATGCACAGTAGCCAAATGTAAAGTTATAGTACGTTTTATCATGCTCTTGAAAATTATTTACATAAGCTTTCCAATTTTGAAGTTAGTTTAACCCAACATTGTATGGTCGACTCACTGATTACTATTTGAAACTCTATTCTCCTTTTAATTAATTAGACCAGCAATATTAAACCCGCACGAGAACACCTGGCAAATATTCTGTGGGCAATTAATAATATTGAAATACCCCAAAAAATACAAAATTTCAAGTACATTTAATTACATCAAGTTTTGAATTATCTATTACCTATTGTTGTAATAGATGAACCTTAAAGATGATGGAATCTCTTGAACTTATGAACTTATGAAGTTTCTTTCATGAGGAAGTACACCCACCAAAATGTTAATAGTAGGTTTCGAACGCAAGGATGTCTATTATCTCTGATTTACAATGCAATTGGATCCGGTAAATGTGCGGTCACTAACGAAAAGCATCCTGTTACAGTTGTCTGAATAGGGCCGATTTAATCAGGGTGCATGATGGAAGAGATTCTCAGTCACCTACAATAGCGCTACTGTGCAATGAAGGAGCGGAAGTCGAGGTACTCAGCACATGGTCAGACCTCTACGTCGAGTTCGTTGCTAATTCAGAGTGGCCCGGCCAGGGCTTCAAGGCGATGTTCCAATTTCAACCACTGGATGACGCACTTCACTCTGGTTTGTACCAAAAAAATTTTAATCAAACAGGATTGCCATAAACCGAAAAAAATGTGACTACTTTTAATAAAAACTTTATAGTATTAAAGGCATGTTTTAATTATGCTGAAAGCCCATTAAAAATTCGAAATTACATCACTTCAAAAAGATAAAATGGGCTTATCTATTAAATTAGATCCCGAATTTAATCTAATTAACAGTTAGGTAAAAGTGAAAGTTATTTATAAAGAGAGATAGCTTTTATTTTAAGAACCTCATTTCTGATATGCAAATTTGAAATACTTTACGTTAACAAGAAATGGTTCGTAAATTAAGTTTTACGACTGTATAAAACTTCACATGCAATGTACACCTTAAAGCGTAAATTAATACACATTCGCTCAATCAGTCTCTTTGAAATCCTTGGAAATCTCTAAATTCTTAAAAATCATTAGAGATTATTTAAAATTGATAGAAATCTAGTCAAATTCTTTGATATTACTTAAAATCATATAAAATTGTTTAAAATACATATTTAAAAGTGTTTTTAAATTCGTAATAATCATTAAAGCTTATTCAATAAAGTTAGTCCTATTCTCAATTCTCTAAGAATAATAATAATCATCTTCTTTTGTGAAAATTGTCGAAAGGCCATTGGATGTGTCTAGTTAAGGAGAGTTGCGTAAATCGAAATCATCGTAAGGCTCGCTTTGCAATAAAATTTGATGCCTTCATAAAAATTACTGTCCTTTTTTGAAAGCTCTATCAAATTCGACTCGGATGAAATTCGATTAGGAAATCTTTTAAATCCTGATAGGAAATCACCTCATCTTGTCGAAAATTTATTATCATGTTTAAATTGAAATGTCTCTGAACAATAATTAACTTTTTATACCCCTATCGGGTGTCGGCAACGTAGAACTCTTGATATGAATAGTATTGCAGCGCCTCCATGGAGAGCTTTTCTCAGACTTGAAAGCTCCACAAATGCAGCCAAAGATAAGGGTGTAACGAGAGTCGGTACAGAATTGTCTGTCGGTAAGGGTAGTTTGCAAATTTCTAGTATACCATGAAAAGGGAAGACTTTATTCAACTTTAATAACAATAAAATGCATTTAGACAAAAATATTGTCAAAAACAATTAACGTTTTCGAATTAGAACTTGAAAATATAATTATTTATTCTATGGGAAAATTTAATTGATTTTTACCATCGAGGATAAGTTAAGTTTATCCAAACAAAAATATGGTTTTGAGGTTGTTGTCTATGATGAAACGGTTCATTAGATACATTATATCTTTCGTATCAATGAATGATACTTTTTCAAATAAAATGACAAGCAAGTTTAAAGAAATATTCTTTAATCAGGAAATTATATGGCGTTTATCTAAGAAAGCTTTTTCCAACTATATTAATGAAAACATTAAACGTAAATGGAAAGAAGAGGTTTAAGATTCGGTAATAAATCTTGTTTAAAAAGTGTAACAATGGATTTGTGCTTTATTGACTAAGAGTTGAGATAAATCATTAATAATACTTATTATAGGAAAGAGACTTATCATGAGCTTTCGTTACAATGAAGTGCGTGTGAATATGAAAGAAAGGAAAGATAAATCAAGCTCGGTCCTTCGATAATTCGTGTAAAGCCTATTATGCCGTACTGAATTCATAATGCAATAAATCATAAATGCGTCCGTTTGTATTAAGGTAGATTGGCTGTGTTGTATTGCACGCACAACTCTCCCTGCTGTAATTAACGGCACTGTATATTCAGAGGATAATTACTATAATGTGTTCCAGAGTTGGACAAGGTCGTCCCTGGAGGCGTTACGGGAAACCCCAAGTACTCGGTCATTGGTCCAGCTGTCAGCGCTACGAGTGAGTACAATTTCAAATCGTAATTTTCTTCAAGAATATATTTTTCTAATTTCCTAATATGACGCATCGGAAAAAGTTGTCTTGCCATTGTCTAGTTTTTCTACTCAAACGCAAGCAGTTATCCAAGTAGGGAAAGGCGACTTTGGTAAGACGTCACAATTTCTTTCTATACCAATGACAGAATAGCTTATTTTATAATCGGAACCTTTTTTATGATAGGATTTTGATTAACATATTTTATAATCGAAATTTAATTGGGCTTCCTTAGTTACTCAGCTAAGCAAAGAAGAGAGCTATTATATATGTCGTTAACGGGCTGTGCCGGCACAGTCGACAGGTATTATGCTTTGTATTTTCCACGAGTACATGCTCTTGATAAAGTGGGAGAAAATTGAAGTTTACATTCTATGAACCTAGGTCAACGTAATTTCTAAACTTTCATGAGAATTTACAACACCCGTTAGTACAAGCTTTATGCACAACGCTTTCGCAGTATCGAGGTTTTACAGCTTTCACTATTACGCCTAGTATATTTTACATAAAAGTAAGGTCGATGTATATTAAAGCGAGTGCCTACCTTGCTATTATATAAGAATGGCTACTTTACCTAATGCTTATATGACAACGAAAATGTATTTCTATAATTAGGATAAAAGGATTTAGGAAAGTAAAAAGAGTTGTAGGTCATTTTAAATTCTTCATCTGAAAGTGGATGAAAATATTCATATATTGTACCTACAATTATTATTTATCTGTCATTTAAATTCAAATTAAATCCAGAGGTCCATTACAGTAGACAAACGGGTTGGACAATATTTTTGAGAGATCTTGTGCTGTTATTGCATGAAAAGTTTGCGAAACCTGTTCACAGTCCAACGATAGCATTACATTAGTTTTAGTAGAAATCGGATAGTTCCGAAGTTTGATGTCTTCCCCGATATTACTTTTCAACAGAATTTATTTTCGCCCTTTTCTCGTAACCTTATATGGTATCTTATCTTACGGTGAGGCGAATAAAGTTTACACTTGTCTATTGAGTTTTCCATGTACGGCAACATACGGGTTATGACGCATAGAGCTAAAGTACTTATAAAGTTAAGATGTAATGTTACGAAAAGTTAGATTTTCACTGAGTTCCGCAGGATTAAATTGCTTTATAGCACCTCTTGTCGTTATTGAATTATAAGGAGTTTCAATGTCCCTTTAAAATCTCGCAGAACATTAAGGAAGTTAAATTATTTTTAAATTGCATTAAAAGCATTTGCTAATAATATGTAAAATAATTAAAATATGTCAGCAAAATGGAGCTTGTTTTTGCACATTTTCCAGAATGTGAATTATTTTCGTACTATGTCGTACATTTGAGCCACCAAAAGAAAATAAACTCGCACATTATGTCCTCTACTAAATTGAAAAGCCATTATCACAGGGAGGAATGCTATTTTGTACTAAAGTTTCTCTAACTCTGCGAATTTAAAGTTACGTTAACAAAGTAACATACAACATCCTGAAATTGAATTTTCAACTCGCATAGAAAGCCTTATAAAGTGCTTCACAAAAAGGTGTTAAAATTCTGACTACAGTCAAGATTTTTATTTTTTTTTGGTAGAATTTAAAGTGCCTTGCAAGACTCAAAAAAAAAATAAAGAACAAACGAAAGATTTTTTGAAGGACTTTATTTATTTAAATATCAACGGTTTTTATTTGAATTTCTTATTCATAAACTTGGAATGATTTTATGTATAATATATATCTTTTTATTTGTGAATATGAATTTGACTTTTATCTCTCAGTATGAAGATCAATAGATTATCAATAAATTGTTATCAATTGTTATTCACATGTCAAACTCAGTTCAGTATTCCAATTTGCAAACCAAAGTCCGTCCCATGTTGCCAACATTATATAATTAGAATTCACTGCACCAGCATTAATAGTAACATCTAATTTCGATTTTAAACAAATTCTGTCGTGACCAATCTCATAAATATTATTTTCCATAAAGAAAAAAGATGTTTCTTTGCCCTCGGCCTTCCCCTTAAAACTAAAAACATATTTATCATTAAATCTATAATCACAATTTGCAAAAGCCATAATTTTTGTCAATTTTGGATCAAAAATATTAAAATTTGGAGTAACCTTCAAAGAATTTAAAATACATTTTTCATTCATAAAATACAGATAACCATAATTATCAAGAGGATCCTGAGCGTAAATCATACTTTTGATAAGTGAAGTTTGGAACATGATTTTTTGAGTTTCTCCATTCACTATCCAGCTAGTTTTGTCACTTTTATAGGAAAAGTAAAAAGTAACGTTATTATCTTTTACAAGATGCGTAACATTTCTAAAATTACCAAGTCTAGGAAAGGAACTAAGAGTATCGTCTTCATATCTAACATAATGAATTTTATTATCATTAACTAAGTAAAGAGTATTATTGCCGTCAAAAACAATATTGTCCTCGAGTACGTCAAAACGAAGAATACTATTTTTCCAAATTACTTCGTCATTATCCGGTATGTAAATCCCTAAACGATCGCGATTAGTAAATAAAATGTTTTCAAAAATATCCAAACTCAATCTCGATCCGGAAGTTTCAACTTTCTTCTCATGTATTAGCTTTACATTCTTGTCGTATATTGATAACTTTCCATCTTGTAATGCTACAAATTGCCCTGTTCTAGAAATAACTTCCGGATAGTTTCCACTAGTGTTTCCAACTTTAAAAAATTCAAGTATCTCATCGCACACTGAAATTTCTTGAGCTGCAGACTCCTTTCCAAAATTCAGGATTATGCAAAAATTGCAAATCATAAGCAAAACATCATTTTTCATTCTTTATGAAACTTTTTCCTGAAAAAGGATACTTGCTTTTAAATCGCAGTGTATATATAACTATGAAGGAAAGGAAACCTTCCGAAAAAAATGCAAATATAATAAACTCACCCGTACTCTAAATGGAAGATTTTTTTTTCAACTGACAAATCGTGCTGACAACAATTGATAATAATTCCAGCCTGATATATATGATCAAGATTTATCGCAATCGATAAAGAGCGTGTTGTAATCTTTATTCATGTTTAAATTATACATTTATTTATTAACGAGGCAGAAAATCATCTTACGACCATTTACGAAACATTTAAATATTACAAAGCTGTAGTACCAAATTCAATTTTGTTTAATATAAATTATAGTAGTCTTGAATTCAAAGAGTGAATCACCATTTAGAAACCCAAAGTCCATTAGACGTTGCTAGCATGATGTAGTTACTGTTCACTGCACCAGAATTAATAGTAACATTGTCTAATTTCCCAAGGAGACAAACTCTTAAAGAAATATCGTCCAAAGTACTGTGACTCATGGAAAGACGATAAAGATTGTTTTTATTAAAAAAGAAAGATATTCTAGCAGCTTCTTCAGCACGAAATATTAATTTAACACCAAGTCCATAATCGCAATTTTCCAGTTGCATGACTTTTATGTAGTTTTGTTTAACATGCTTCTGCAGAGTAAACTTTTCAGTAACGTGAAAAGCTTTCATAGTACAATTATGATCTAAGAAAAATATATAGCCAATTCCTAAATAATAATCTTCGGAAATATAACTCAAGTGTTTAATACTTGATGTCTGCATAATAGTCTGTTCAGTTGCTGCATTGACTACCCAACTAGTTTTTTGACTACCATGTGCAAAGTAAAAGGTATTCCCATCACCATCTACTATGTGTGTAACGTTATTAAAATCTTGTAATCGAGTACTATATTTAAAATTTTCGTTTAAAATTTTAAAATAAAAAATATGGCTTCTGTAATCCTCGGATGAAACTGCATAAATAGTATTATTATTATCAAATGCCACACCTCTTGTCATGTTTATTCCTTGAGGAAAACTTTTCAAAATTAAATCATCGTTTTCAGGTATATAGGTGTAAATGCCATTATCACCCTCGTTAGTGAATAAAATGTTGTTAAATAAATCCAAGTTTAGTCTCTTCGGGGAATGGGAAAAAGACTTTCGAATAATTGGCTCAAGATCTTCAAAAATTGTCAATTCATTTTTTCGCAATGCCACAAACTGCTTTCCTCGAGCAATAACTTCATCGAAATTTCCACTTGTGTCTTTAACTTGCAAAAAGTGCATTTTCCTGAATTCGGTACATTCGTTGACATCTTCTGCTGTGACCTCTTTTCCAAAATTAAATATGCAAATAATGAAGAGTATAAAGAAATTTCTCATTTTTCTATTATGGATTTTCTGTTCCGCCTAAAACAGACATGCCCGTACGAATTATTGTGTATATTATAGGAGAAATAATTTAAACTAAACAAACTAGAACAAAATAAAATCAGACTTTATAATTTCTAAATCAAATAAACTTACTATTTTTTTGGAAGGTCTTTTCACTGTAACAATTGTTCGAAATCAAAATATGGAAATAAATAAAAATAGACACGTGTTTCTGCAAAACTACAAAGTTTCTTTGTTTTCAAAAGGTCTATTATCTCAGAAGCCGCAATAATGTTAGCACTAGTTTAACTCGCAAAGCTTTATGTTACATACTAAGGAGATAGTGCCGAGGTTATCATTTGATAAAGATATCACAGTGGGAAAAAATAAACACACCATTTCTGCTACTTAGGTTTTTTTTCTTAATATAAAAAGTGATGAACCGTTCTGAAAAGTTGAAGGTTAATTAATCATACGCGCAAGTAATTTGCAACTTATTAAAATTTCTTCTTCTGAAATTTTGAGTTCAATTAATTACACAACAATCCAAATACCTAAATGCCTTTAAATAATTTATTAAACATTGAATACTTATTACTTGAAAAAATTGGGTTTCTTTAAAAACGAGGATTGAAAATTGAAGATTAAAAATTTACCTTTTTTTTAATGAAATATTGGAAGAATTTTCCATGTAAAATCCACTAGCAATATCTTCGATTTGTTGATTGAGGGAAGTGGACAGCAATACACAACGAAAAACGATAGAATGTCAACGAAAGCTACCTAGTAAAAGAAAATCACGTTCCTTTTGGTGAATCGTTGTCGAGGAAGCGAATTGCCGGCTACAGTGACCTTTTAGAAGCCAGTGGAAATCTAATAGACCACAAGCGAGGATGAGATATTGGCAGGGCCGGTTGCAGGGGCGTGTAAACCGGGAAATTGCTTGGGCTTTGCAGAAGAGGAAGGTAAGGACGTAGAGAATTCGAACGAAGACGAGCTCGAAATGCAACTATTCACATTCTCCCACGTGGAAATGTACTTGCATGACTATCTTTCGTATACAAAAGAAACACCTCTTAAAATCTGTAGTTGAAGTACTCAAATCCATTGAAAATTCCAAACATCTTTCTTGAAAAGGAAATAAAAATTGACTATTCAAAACGTCAATATAGAGTCTTGAAAACACTCTTCAACACAGAGAAAATCACAATTCATCATTTCTGAGGAAAGAAAATCACAGTGTGGTTTTAAGATTGCCGTAATTTATATCTGAACCAATATCGAGGAATTTGTAGCAATCAGCTTTGAAAGCACCTGGTCTCATGGTCCTTTTCATATTACCCATCAAATTAATGGTTTTTCAGCTTCTTCGTTTCTTGAATCCAAGTACTCGTATTTCCACGGAGAATTCAATGAGATACGAAGCTGGCACGAAAAGAACGTTCCAGGATTTATATTGCATAGGTAGGAAATCGCGAGATCAGCGCGTGGGACACTTGATACTGAGGATATCAATGAAGATTTTTATATTTTATTTTCATTTTCATTTTATTTATTTATTTTGTTTAAGGATTCTTTCACACTTGTCTTGTCTCTTGAGTGATTCACTAAAAGCTTCTCACAAACTTCGTGCTCTATTGAAAATAAATAAAAACTAGACGTGTTTCGTTTTCTCATAGCCCAAAGTCTCACTATTGGATTATTCCGATTGATGTTACACGAGAGACGATGCTATTTTAAATATTACATTGCGAATGATTATTTCATAGCACCGCAGGCAAAAAATATATGCAACTTTGCTGCGCAGTGCGGATGCGGTTTTAGTTTTTTCACAAGCTCTCCACGTTGGAAAAAGAATAGAATCAATGGTAGAAAAAGGCGGATGTGGAAGGAAATTGTTCGTACGTGAAATTTCGCTTCTTTTGTTACATGAGTCTTTAACATTTCATTTATGAATTTAAAAAAAAATTAATTTAATTTAATTTAGTCTTGAAATTATTTTAAATCTCTTAGAAGTCTACAAACCATGACTATATTGTATAATAAAAATATAGAAGCATTTTTTGTAGTTAGAGTTAGGTAGATAAATATTTTAGAGGGAAAATCATGTAATTTCAAGCTTATCGTGTGTTATAAGTGACATTAGTGAGAGTTTCGTCAGCAGGACGTTAATGTGTATCCACCCTATTTCCATTACTGTTTAGTGTATGATTGCAATCATGAAGCCTGGGGTTTATCGCAGGTGTAAACGTTTGTACGACTGCACGAATTATTACAGTGTGAAAAGCTGAGGCCAAATATTGGCTGCTTTAATGCCTTGTGTTCTTGCTGATAAAACGTAGGTACCAAGTCCTTGTTGTTCTTCGCAGGACAATTGCTCTTCAACCTTTAGAACTGCTTTCAATCTTGGGATTAGACTTAACGTCAAGGAATTTACCTAAATTCTCGAGGTCTGCTCTCTCATTCATTAAACTTACGAGATGTGGCTTTTCAAAATTGTGCAGATCAGTCTCTACTAATCTCTAAAAAAATACGGAAGTACAAATTCGGAATGCTTTCTTCAGAGTTTGCTAATAGCTCCTTATTTATCAGAGTGCATTTTTAATTTAATCTTAGTTTTTGTTTTCTGCTAATAACTATTTTCGTTGTTTTCTCTTCGAATTTCAAGTGTTTTATTTTGCAGAATTTCAATTATGGTTTCGTGTATGAATTTCTACGCAACGGTATTCACTGATATTTCTCCATTCCCCTTCATCTTCATCAACTGCGCTATGTGCTTCATTATTCCGGCTCGATACGGTACTTGGATTGTTCTCTTACGATCAACCAGAACACATCCTATGCGACTGTAGAGTACGTTTCAGATTGATTAATCTTCAACATCCTCGGTCCACCATTCACTCATCTACACCGTTCATTTGCTTTGCTTGATTTTCATCTTTATGTCATATTAGTGCCTTAGCATTTCCTAAAATCAAAATATTGCTAGATCATGAATCTTTTGCTTCTGAGATTTAATTATAACTCTAGATCTATTTCTTTCTATTCTATTTAAAAGTAGCTAAAAAGAGTTACTGAGAATTAGTGAAATTTGATAGTCAGCGAAATTTCCCTGATATAATCGCAGCTTCTATTTTATATGATAGAGGATTATCTTTTCAGACAATTTTTCAGGGAGTTAATTTACAATTTATTCGCAGTCGTTTTTAGGAATTGTGGAAAAGTAACTGTTAAACTTTCTTATCGATATATAGATAGGAAAATCCAGAGACATTTATTGCAGGCGGATTATTACGATCACCTACGTCCGGCAGAGTTGGGCTTTCGCGACTATCGCGTTAGCTTCTTTTGCGTCGCCAGCGCAGACATCTTCCGGAAATAAAAGCTATCGGGGTCCTTGCAATTATCGTTAGTCGCGCACTTGCGACCACTACATTACTAACAGAACGGATTCAGAACAAAACCCGTTTGAAATTTAATTTTTTTTCTCTCCCCGAAGCTAGCGATCTCTCCGAGTAAAAAGTTACATGTGTGAAAAAGGTTGGACTGAAAGAAAGTTTTACACTCGCAAGCTGCTCACAGTCGTATTTTACCCCTCACTGTTATTCCATGTTAAAAGTTTTATTTAGCCTTTTCGTAACAATGTGTTATATTTTTCAAACGCAATACGCTTCATAAATCTGGTGTGTCTCATTTCCATTTTTCTAATCCCGATTATTCCAAGCATTTATAAATAAATCGGATAATCAATTGTAGGTGTTATTAAAAAATGAAATCTTCCGATTTTTAATTTATTATTTTTATTTATCACCACTACCTTAAATGAGAATTTGAAATGTTCAACTGTTTCAACCAATTAATCTAAGTTTCATGAACTGGAATCTGTTGGGAACTAGTAGGATATTACACGTTGGGTTTGTCAATTATAATCGACTAGCTATCTCTCTCGTGGGAATCGTATGTTCCCAAAACATTTCCAACTAGTGCAGAACTAGAGCCCTTCACCTCATCAGTCTTCCATTATATATGTACTCATCTTACCTATTCAATAATTCACTATATCGTTATTTTACTTGAAACAAAACAAGAATTAACTCAAAAATTCTAATTACAAAACTGCTTGTCGACGAAGATTAAAACTCGGCATTTTTCAGTGCACTTATTCTCCACTTCTCTGCTTGTCGTTAAAATGGGATAATAACTTCATAAAAAATTAAAATTTATTCATAGCGAAATAGCTACAAATAGAAGTAATGCAGTCTGCATCATTTTCAATCGTAATGGGTGAAATAAATGCAAAGTAAAATTTAACAAGAGATCAATATAAAATGGCATATTCCTGTGGAAATATGGAAAGGATGCAGAAGATAGTAAGTAGTTTTTTAAGTAGTTTTCTTTATTTTAGTCAGACATCAATTTTCCTGTTGCACTTTTAAAAACACTTTTAGACTCTTTACCTTATGACCTCACCATATTCGCCTTTAACCTTTCACCTCCGACTTTTAATCTTTGACCCTTTATCTCTGATATCTAAACTCTAAATTCTGAACTATAACCTTTGGCTAATGACCTACGACCTTGCTTTTGGTCTCTTTACATTTGACCCTTAACTTCGACTTTTCAACTGTGAATCTCTGCGGGTATACATATTTTTTGTAAATTTAAAATTCCGAAGGCAGATGTTTCCGTTGTTGGTTGAGTTTCAGTGCTTAAAACACGTTGTAAATTCGTACTGAACCCAAGGGTTTTGTGCGAACTGTGACCATATTGAAGTTACCGCGAGAATTGAGAGCCAGGCCGGGTTTTGATTATGTTTTCACGACGCCGGGGACCGGAGCTTCTGCAACGAGGCGGATTTTAGCTCACAGGCTACCCATATGCATGGTGACGAGCCACATGTTCACCACCTCGCAACCACTCACCTTTTGACCTACAACTCTGCCTGAAACGAGGGACAAGAAGTCGGCTTGTGTACATTTACGTAGGTTCAAAGCAAGCATATAATTTTGTACCTTTGACCTCTCGAAAGGCTCGAGAATTAGCTGCGTGTGAGAATGATCGCTTTCGAGATACACCCTGCACTCCATCTACTATCAAAAGTATCGATCTTTAATCAGAAGAAATAAAAGGAGAAACATAAAAATCATAGGTTTAAAGAATTAAGATATGTAATATGGGAAATTGTAGTATCTTTTTTTTTGAGCCAATAACTTGAATCTGAGATTCTATTAGAAAAATCTTAAAACCCATTACTCTTTTCCGTCTCTTCGGGAGCGTTCAAATATTACGCTTCTCCAGTCGGTTGGAAAGAGGTTTTAATGCGGTGTAATTTAACGTCACGTGGTGAGGGTGGACGTGGCACAGGTGTTTCGTTATCGTTTAAAATTTCATGTATTTATTCTCACACAATAGATTATCAGCTATATCATCCATTTTTTAGATCTTCTCGAAAATTGCTTTAAACTCGAAGAACATACATTAAATGGCATAAATATTAAATTTTCCATAAATATTTACAGCTTTCATACTTAGATTCTCAAAAAATTGCGTGGTATGGCCAAGACTTCATCAGGACCTCATAAAAAACTGTAAATTTCAAATTGATGAAGTACTTTTGATCTTAACCAGTACAAGTAACTAAGTTCAGAGAATATTGTCGTTTATGTAACCCAACTCGGAATTTAATTTCGATGCTCATACTGGTATGAACGAAGAAATCTGCTTTGAGATAATGCGGGTTTACATTCGCAAAATTGTAGGTAGCTATCAACTACTCGGAACTTTTGTCGCAGTGTCCTTTCCTCCGAATTCTTTAGTCGGAATTTTACAGTTCCTTGGCATCCACTTTCTTACTGAGAAAAGCAGCAACTGATCATTCTTAATGTGTCCAACGATGAAGGACCAACGAATTTACGAACAGCAAAACTTACGAAATTAATTTCACGCCAAGAAAAAAGATACTGAAAGAAGAAAAACTAGCTTTTCAGCACCAGAGACAAGTCTAGTGAAACTTTCCTGTGAAATAGAGAAAATTCGATGTAATAATCTTATATTATTACTCACTCTCGAAGTTTAGAGTACCACTTAAAGTTGTATAAGAATATTAAATTTTAAACTATTGAAAAGCGGGACCATTATATAAACATTAATGAAGTGGTGAAAGCTCAGTTGTATTATGAAGTATGTATCATAAATAATAAATCATCGATATCCAATTTCAGAAACGGGAGGTGTTATTATTATCAAAGAGAGATCTGTATTAACAAGCTGATTTGAGTCACGTGGATTGAATTGTAAATACGGGGAGTCTATTGTCACACGTCATGAGCCCATGAGAACTTATCCGGATCAATAATGTGTCCCATTTCACTGCAAGTGTGGGTAGTATTATCCCTCGGCTATGAGATGTTATGGGATGGATAAAGTCGGTTTGTTTATGCACTATACCTGACTTCGAGAAGCAAGTTATACATACAAATTAACAACAATATTTAATAGAAATACATGAAATATCAGTCACTGAAATATCCCGTCACTGAAGTTATAGCCTTGAATTTTATAGAACGTGTACTTCATTAAAAGTTATCCCATTATAGAAAATGACTCAAATGAAATAAAAAGACAGAAACTAGGAGAAAAGTTTGAAAACAATGAGAAATGTCAGTATTTTCATGGATTTCATCGTGAAAATGGAGGAAACTGCTTATGCCTCGGAGGCAATAGTTTACGCTTTTGTCTTCGGTTAAAAACAGAGAATGAAGGAAGGAAAAAGGGAATATCGTTCCTTTAAATGATTAAGCGAAGAACAGGGGATTATTATATAGAGAAGTTCGGTCAAATAACGAAATAATATCGCTCCGGATGAGGTTGTAGCAAAGGTTGAAGAAAACAACTTTTCATATATACCGCTCACGTTACGATCATTTCCGGCGTGCCGGAACAAACAGAATGAAGGCAACCACCTTTGTACCTCCCACCATAACGTGATCCTCTTTATCGCGAAAAATATTCTTTAAGTGTGATAAAATAAAACGGAAGTAAAAGTTGGGTAGTGAATGGTAGTTCCGGCTGTGCGCGGCCACTGGAAAAGTAAGGGTGTTGGTGTAAGGCTTCTGGAAGAAAAGCTACCACTCGCGCAACGAGGTAGAAGAGTTGAAGAATACACTTGCGCGAATTTCTCCCAAAGCAAATAAAAATTTGACCAAAGCGAAAATAAGATTATCAAGGGTGCTTTTTATCTCACTAGTCTGTAATATAAGCTTCATTCTTTCCTATTAGAGAGTTTTCAAACTTTAAGAGATAAAAGGTTCACGAGAAATTACGACGATGATTTACTAAAATTATTTGATGTACTTTTAAAGCCTTTAAAGAATACGAAATGTAGAATGAGTATTTACAGAAAATCAGTATGTGCTAAATTGTTAATTACTGGTGTTATGGGTGTTATTACCAATGAATTAAGTTACTACCAAGTTTTCTCTTTACTCACTTTCATATAGTTTTGTGTAAACGATTACATATAAATTATTATTGTGTTGGCTTGCACTGGTTGTTGGCACACTTAGAAATATTAAATCGAGTTTCCAAATTTACGTTTCGACAACATACACATGGGCGGTTGCATATAGCTTTTGAAAACAATTACATGTGCAAATATTTATTTTGGAATACAATTTTGACCCAGTTACGAGATTCAATCAGTGTTTTAAATAGAAGTTAACAAATGTAGTTTTAAATTGTTTAAACATAAAATAATTAGCTTTCTTCATACTACAATGAGAAAAATTACCGAATGTTTTGTGACGGCATCATTTTTAACGATCGCTAAAACGTCAAATCGCCAAGTTCAGTCTTCGATTTGAGTCTTCGTAAAAGCGATCATTAAAGGCGCTGAAGAACGATCGTTAAATTTAAACTTTGACATGGAATTACTTCAACGATTTTTTTCTAGAAATCGTTAACGAGTATTATCGCTTTTTCTTTATAATATTCTCTCTTATATACGTTTTTAATTGCATATTTATTAGACGTTTAACAGCAGTCTCAGAATGTGTGATAATACTTTAATTTTCAACGAGTAATCTACCAAGAATTTAAAAAGCGCTAAAAGCATAAAAGTAAAAGTTATGAACAGAACATAAAGCAGTATGTTTATTTCATGCTAATGTTAATGTTTGTGTTAGCACGTAAAGCCAGAAGAAACCAAGTGCGCGTGAGGCAGCGCATGCAACTCCATTTATTTTTATTCGTTTATTCTTCATGCTTTGCAAAAGTAGAATATAAACGACTTAAGTTTTACCTTCAAGCACTGAAAGAAAGTATAATTTCTATTAATTTACCATAAGAATTTGTTTGCTTATAAGCATTTCACATAATGAAACCTATTTTTTACTTGCAGTTTATGTGTGCAACCATATCTCTCATTTAAATAATATCTTGACGAGCAAATAGCAAAAAAACTTGATAGTATCATTTAAACATATATATTTTGAACTAGTGTAGATTATACAGCTAAAGAGAGGAAATTCGTGACAAGAGGAAGGGGATGGCTATGGAATTTAATCAACCATGCCCATCTTCTTGTCAGTAACTTTCATTGTTGTTTCAACTATGTATTTCAAGTATGTATTAATTTCCTAAAATTAGGAAGCTTCTATTCTTTCATCCTTTTGATGAAAAGCTAGGGTAAATAAAAGTAAGAAACAACGGCTTGGGAAAAGAAAATATGTAAAACCTCTTGGACACTCTGATGAAAATTAAGGTCGTAAAGCAAGGAATTCCGAACGTAGAAGACAAGTACTTCAATGCTCTTAAAGGATTATATAAAAAATGTTTAAGATGTAGACAGGGTTTATTTAATCTTTATTGTAGAATATATAGAGAACAAAAGCTTTTACTGCATAAAAATCATTATAAATATCAAAAAGTATAATAAGAGAACGAAAGGATTATTTTTCAGGTGACAAAAAGTTGTGTCACAGATGTTGATGATCGATTGTGGCTAGATTTTCTTCGTAAAAATTCATCGACCGGTTTATGTGCGTAGTTTGCACAATTTGGTAGCTATCATTTCGTTTACGTGGTCGTAGAACGAGTCATACATTTACACTCGCACGTGCGCAACTACGATAAGTATAGATGAAACTACTATAGATATAGATGGCGCCAATGAAAATACAGAAGTTGGAGGTTTCAAAGCAGTGCAAGTAGCGAGCGCAGCACCAAACTAAATGAGGAGTCATAATTTTCACTCGGGCGACATGTCGCGCCGCCATGACCCATAATCCCTCCTCTTTTCCTTCAAGCAACCCCTTTTACCATTTACCATTCCGAAACTACCGCTTTACTTTCTCCTCCTACCTCCACATTCTATCTTTCTGTCTTTCTCTTTCCCTCTTTCTAGAGTCGCACTTTCCTTTCACGCACACTTCCTGCCCACCCGGAGCATTTGCAACCAAGGAATGAACACATAGATCATGCACCCTGATGTGTTCATCGGATGACTCGGTACATGGTTATACTATCTCTTATATATATTGCTCTGGAGTCCGTACTTGCTTGAAATTTACAAGTCTCCGGTCTCCTTCCCTTTGTGCTTTATTATGTTTATCGTCACCTCCAGGAACCGCAAAATTCCTAATTTGGTAATCTCATTCAGTTATACACTGTCTCTAATATACGAGAAACCGTCCCTCGTCTGACTATAATCAAATTTTACTACTGAAAAAAACTTCTGTACACTTGACATACATAATTTACCATATATTGTGATAGGCTTAAATAAGAGAAAATGCAATCAGTCTGAAGTATCATTGAATCGATTAATTGGTTGAACTAAATCGTTAATTAATCCAACTGAACATTCAGTTATCGATCTGTGTGCGACCAATTAGAGATGGTCTTCCTTGCTGATTGGCTGTGACATTTTTCGAACGAGATCATTAATAGAACCTTTACGTGTTATTAATTTGAATAAATAGCTCTATTTATCTTGGTAACAAATAAAAGTCCATTTTTTTACAAATTTATAATGTCCTTTAACAATTCTTCAAGGATAGAATTCATCAAATATTCAAATTATTTTCCTAAGCTCATAATTTTGTAATATGGAGTATCAGTGCACAGACTCTTCAAACATCAATTTTGAGCTTATTATATATCGAACTGCCAACCCTCGCGGTTAGCTATAGACGGACCTTACGCCTTTTTGAATATATGAAAGGTTTGTAATAGAATTCTTCTTCTTTTGTATCCCTTGGGTATACACATTATATACTTGCAGTTCTTTTCTTAGAAAATTGACCCCAGGGAAATTCGGTAATGTAATGAATGAAGGCTTGGGTTTATGTTCCTTAATCTCTTTATAGGAACCTATAAAGTTTATCAATAATGGCAGGACAAATAATTCCATGAAAGCAAATGCATCTGAACCTGAAATTAATTCTTCAAATACTTATTGAAATTGGATTACCAAGGTTCGATTAGTCTCGGGATTATTCTAGAAAAGTTATTAGAAACTTGAAAGTAAGTTTAAAACTAAGAAATTTGAGCAGAGGAGAGGATGAACTATGAGTAAAGTTTTGTTTGTTATAAAGTTTTCTGTAAATCGCCGAATGTCCTAAAGTCTTAGAGGCAAACTTACAGTTATCTTCCAGTGAAAATATTTGACTTTCCGATCTGATCATCTAAATCTTTAGCATCTATTGATTACATTTTTCGAGTATTATACATTAAATCTCAATATTACTGTTTCAAAGGTAGGACTGAAAAATCGAAATATAAAAAGATTGCATTTAAATCTACACTAACTAAATTTAAAACTTTACCATCACAATAAGCAAGTCAAAATATTATTTGCATTCACCACACACATGCACTAGTATTCCGTAAATATTGGTCTTGTCGAGCTGAATATGCAAGTGAGTTAAACTTAAAGTGTATGTTTATCGTGTTTATTCACTGTGAGTATCAGGACAAATTAGCCTAAAGGCATAAGGTAAATACAAAGCTAAAGTTTACTTGAACCGAGCTTGTGTTTTCTTCAATAAATAAATGATATTATACAAAACCTTGTTTATATGTATATATTTCAAAATCCTATTATCGAGTTGTCAAAGACAGCAATCATTTTCTCCACTTCGAAAATGCATGACCGATTCTGAGAAATTCTTGTCGAAACTAGAAATGTTTCTTAACGCACAACAGTTTTTTCAATTCCGGAAATCAAATCAGAGGGTGTACAAGTTCGATACTATACCAACAACGAACTTCATATTTCACTGCAAAGCTTTATGGCTCAGTATAAATAGATACCGTATCCCAGTTCGTATACTCGAAATACGAATGCACGGGACTTGGTACGTTAGCTGTTCGATATCCAGAGTCTAGGTGAAATCAGAGGCAATCTCGATTTATGAACAGTTGGAATATTCACAGAACGCCAAATTTATCGCGGTCAAAAGTGCAGCTCATTTTAGCAGTGTTCAAATATCTAATTGTATTGATGAAGAGTAATAAGGCTTTAAATATGACCTAGTAATTTATTATTATTATTATTATTATTATTATTATTATTATAACAAGTAATATAAAATTTTTCTAATTTCAAATTCACAGCGAAATAAGACTGCCATACGATCGGAATTCTAGAGTCGAGATATAATCGAGTTTGCACAGCAGGTATAAAAGTATACGGTGGAGGGAAAAGGATAATGAGGTTCATAATGTACAGCGAAGTACACCGCCAAACTATCTTATATTTCTTGTTCCTGGGCTATGTTCCGCAAAAACATGTCTGCCGCATATTTCTCTTGAATAAAAGGAATAATCTGGCTCGAGTCGCATTTTCCTAATTATACTGTGTTCCATAAATATTTCTTTTAATAACTTTCGACAATTTTCAATTAATATCTAGAATACTGCATCTCATATTTAAACAATTCTATTTCTATTAACACTTATCCACGCCCATTCATATCGTTGGTCATGCCCCTTTCCATACAATATAAAATATAATAATCAATTTAATTTCATCATATATTTTATATCTCCGGGCATACCCCTATTTTGTTAATAAACGCCTCTTAGTTTGCTTACTACATAGCAGATTCTACTGTGCTTTAAAAAAATAGAAAAAGTGGAGAGAAAAAAGCTCGGTTGATTGGTTTCAAAACGTAAAATCTATTGTGTAGCAAAATTCACTGTATAAACTGCCTCCATATTCTAAAACAATTCCCGCTCTTCCCTTATGGTGGGAAATTGTTACCCCATAAGTATTTAATTATAATAAAATATTTGTATTGAAAATAGAAATCCCAACCAATGCCAAAAATTGTTTCATAAAAAGCGGATCTTTTTATCAAGAACGTTCGGATCAGGTGGCTGGAAAAGTCGTGTGAAAGTGCATCAGAAGGAAAGGGCAATAACGACTTTTGGGGCAGGGGCGCCCCTATCATTCCACCTATATTTCGCTGTTGAACGTGTGGCAGCGGTGGCAGTCTCGCTCGGCGCGCCGAGCACTCGTGTTCGCAATTCGCGTACTCTGCTCAGCTTCAGTCTCTTTCGGTCCAGATAGCTATCCAAGTGTCGCTCGCACTCTTCGCTTAAATCGAATCTCCTACTCGATAAATCCCTATTCATGCCAGTGGATTGGCCCTATTGTGTTAATTATTCTTCCAACACTTCCTAACAAACCAATCCAATAAATTTTAATTTAAAAATCAGTGACATTTGCGATTACGCGTGAGTGAGAACAAATTTCGCGGGAAATTTCAATTCAAGTGATGCATTCAATTTAATTTAATTATACGTTTTCAAAAGACTTTTTACCCCTATCTATACTCATCATCATTGAAACTATAGGAGATTTTACAATCTATAAATTTAATCTACTGCTTTGGAAATTTTTCTGGTGGTAAAGGATTTTGCTATCAAATTGGGTAAATTGCAATCCTTTAGAATATTTTAATCAGAATCTTTGCCTACGGTGACGTTTTTATTTTCAGGTTCATTCTGAACTGGAAATCATATATTGCTTTTAAATGAAAATAAGTGTTTCCGTACTTTCTTTTTTAAGAATTGAGTACCGATTTTTAAATCTTTCGACACTTTGATGATTTATATTCGTGGGAGTTATTATGTGAGGCTCAATAAAGTTTCGAATCTGAAAATTTGCGTTGAGAATTTTGCTGAGAGTTGCGCTGAATCAGTGGTCCTAGAACTGGAAGCTTATCTCGTTATTCACGACAGAAGCGCCCAGGACTGAAGCTCCTGTGGTTGTTTCGAGAGATAAGATCTTTCTGTCCCAAACTAGGAAATAGGACTTTAGGGGCATTGATATCGAGCTGCAGGCACACACGTTTCGAGAGATTACGAACGAAAAATATGTTTAGCTTTACTAAACCCAGAATATCTTATCAAGAATTTATTATTTTCTGTAAATTCATTGCTAGAGATAAAGGACATTTATCTTTTGCTATTTCAATCTTATAAAAATCTCTTCTTGTTGCAAATTTAAGACATGTTTTTAATTAAAGTAGAAGCAAGAAACGATAAAATAATGATTGATGAAATTTAATGAAATTTAATGAAATTATATTAAATTATGATAAAATTGATGATTTTCGAGTATAAAATTACCATATTTGCTCATAAATACAAATCGATAAAAGTACCGGCAAGCGATTTATTAGCGTTGACCAGGGAAGGGTTAACCAAAGTGCATCGTCAATTTCCTCAGCCCAATCATTCATAGCTCCCAGTTCCAATAGCTTAACGGGTTCTCTTGGAACTGGAGTTTAAATTTATCGAGTCTAGTTGTTATTCTTGGCTTTCAGTCAATTTCAGCGTTATCGCTTGATTGTTCAGTCTAAGGGCTTCAGTTTATGAGTCCTTATTAAGATCGAAAAACACTCAACTTGGACATTTATCAATTGCCTTAATCTCTCCGCCTTCAAGGAAAATTAAATGATTCAGCTTAATTGAATTATGAGTTATGAGAAGTGGAATAACTTTGAAAATGATTTATTTTTCCCTTTTTGATAACATCCTTCCATCAGTTTTCATAGATTTATGTCTTCTTTTGCACTGCACTAGGACTTCGTAATGTGGGACTTTAAGTAAACTCGCATATATCACTGAGGGTGAAAAAAAACTGTGAACGTGGAACGATAAGCTGAACGCGGCTGTGCTACGAATTCTTAAGTACTTTAAAGTGAAGTTTTCTACAAGGGTGCTAATGATGTTCCTGTGCACTTTTTGGTGGCTTATATGTACCCTTTCGATGACACTTGGTGCACTTCGAGGAGAAGGCAAAGGTACTATTTATAGTGTACAATTTTTAGATTTACGCAGATAGTTTTTTTCATTAGAAAATTATGAAAATTCAAAAGAGAAAATGTCTTTCTTATATAGTAGATACCACATTTTGTATGATAATTTTATCATCTATTTGCAGTTTACATGAAAATTTGAATTTTACTAGAAGGCAAATTTGATCTCATTTTAAAGGCATGAAAATTTTGATCCAAGGAACTTTCAGAAAGGATCTTAATTTACAGGAAAAACTGAGCGAACGGAATAATTTAGAATGGGATAAGTAGTTAAAGCAAGAAAAATTAGTATATATTCTAGATGATAATTGGAACTGGAGCTTTTTGGAAGCATTATAATACTTATTTCTTTACACCAATATAACATATCAGAATGATGGGTTTAATAATCTGTTATAATTTAAAATTTAATGCACCTAGTAGTTTTCTTGTCACAAAAGCCGAGAGTAAAAATTATGACAGACGCACACCAGTCGTTGCTTAATTTTATTACTTTAACCTCTTTGAACCATTTGACACGGAGATGCTTTTATTTTGTGAGAAGCACTTTGAGGTAATGCATTTTCGAGCATGAGGAAGAGGAAATACTCGACAAGCAAAACCTCTAGAACACAAGAAATCCACCATGCTTTCCTTGGTCCCTTGAGTAAAACAACTTAGCATTCCGATTTACAAGGATTATTATTCCACCGACTAAATTATTCAAAAACTAAAACTTCAAAGTAACTTTAAGGTTCACCTTGATAAAACAAGTGAACTTTTATTACAAAAGAACTGCCTTCAACTTTAATTGCTACAATTAATCTCTCTTACTTGAAATAAATAAATATCTGCTATTTCCTCTTATCCCATTCACATTAATGCAAATTGGTATATTTTACTGCCAGTGGCATAAATCCAATATTACAAAATCTGGAATTTCAAACGTAATTGAATATAATATAATTTGGCATATGTACTTCTGTATCGAATATCCGGAATATTCACATTAAACCTTTTTTTTCAAACTTCCTTCCCTTATACTTAAACCCTAATGAAAAAAAGATAATACATATAATATGAAATCCTCTCTTAAAATTATAATATTTTAAAAATTAGCTTTAATATCCTCAGACAATAATTAAAATAGAACTAAGAGTCGCCTATTACAAGTAATGAAGTTAGTGACAAATTTTCAACTGAAACAAGTTTTGGCAACTTAGTTAACTGCAGTATAAAGTTCGTTACTCAAATATCACTTAGTTCCACCTTCCCAATAACAGACAATTTATTTTTCGATAGTTGTACATTATTATTTTTGTTTATCGATCTCACAAGTAGTGACAGGATTTTAAAACAGACAATGTTTAATGTTGACAACCTTTGTTTCTTATAAGCCTGGAGTGTCAGTAGAATATCTTTACAAGTGAGATTTTTTCACCTACTTCTGTATTAAAATTCCTTAATTACAGTGTGCTTCTATGAACATTCCAAAGCTCGCATTCATTGCGTACTACAAAATGCATGCACCCATTCAAAATGCATGAATAGATCAAGATACCTGGAGGATGGAAATAAACGAGGTGGTTGAATGGACTTGATAGTAGGATACAGAAAGCAGTTGTAGCAACATGCTTACGTTCCATCGTGAATTCACTGTCCTGCCGTAACATGCCTGCAGGGTACTATCATCGTGTTTGCAGCCCCGAATGTCCTAGAGCTCTTAGAATATGATATAGACTCCCTAGTACTTGCTGATGGTGAGATAAGTTCAACTAAAAGCCCAAGAAAACGAATTACACCCATTCGCCATTCCACATCTCTTTATTCAATTTTCAATGACGCTTACAAACTTTAATTAGAACACGGTCGTAAAACATCCACTTTCTAAATATAATACACTGTTTCTCATTCTCAGTTGTCCCTTTAAATTTAAAATAAAATACAGTGAGCAAGAGATAAGAAGCGATTCCCTAAATTTTATAATCAGGAGAAGCTAAATTTAATTGGCTATGCTGTACGAACTCACCGCACGTACAATTTCAAGCAGCCATTAAACTACTTATTCTCCACAATAACATTTTAATTAGTTACGAATCTGATTTTCTAGTTGGCTGCACACGTTTCATTAGTTTATTTTACACCCAACAAGCGTTTTGTATATATTACATATCGTGAACAAATTAAACAAAACTATGTAGACCCTCTTTATCCATTTATAACTTCATCTGTCTTAATCTTTTAAACCACTTTTCACTCACTATTTTTTTTAGCAAACTTTCTTTTTAATAACCGCCTATAGGGATATGAATAAAGTTGATAAGCATCGCTCGTGTGCAATGGATGACCGAGATTAGAATCCTGGGTGACTGAGACAAGTCAGAGTGACATTTCCATCCGTGGATCTGGAAACGGAAAGGACGAAAATTAATTAGTGTGGAACCCCTGCCAGTTCAGACAAAGGGTCGAGCTCTTCATTTTAGTTCTATTCAGTGGCATATCTATGGAACGTTATGAACTTAAAAACAAAACCTGCAGTAGCGTAGCGGTTCAAAGAGACAATTTTGATTCTGTCTGAACAGTCACTCTCTCGTTCGTCATTATTTAATTTTATTTACTCGTAGAAACGTACAGATAAATTCAAGTGTAGCAACTTTCATTTCATGAAATTAAGGAAGTTAAGTCTTTAAAATTTTAATTAGCCACCGCAGAAACAAAACCGACTTGATACAGAATTTAATTTCATTTATATTAAAGTTATGCGTTGTCTTCATAATTTATATTAACGTATTTTCTGTCCGTCATTTCATATTGAAGTTCCTGCGTTTCCATTGTTTTCTAAATTCTTTTGTTTTATTATTAATACATAATTTTTTATATTATTGTTGGCTGACATTTGAAATGAAAGGAAAGGTTTAGTTTTGGTGACTCTCACGCATCTAACATTACTAGTAAAGATACAAAAACAAGATTAAATGAATACCCAGCAGAATGAATATTTTCTTCAGAAACATTCAAATGTGATTTCAAGTTCCATAATGTTTGAATGGAAGTACTAATCCTCTTCAAACAGAATGAGTATTTACTCAAAGAGCTTGTGTAAGGAGCAAATGTAGATGTAGCTTTGGCTCCAGTATGAATGTCCTCAGCGATTTAACGACCGTGATTGAATGTGAGAACACGTACGAAAATCAATTCTTCCTATAATGGATGGATTACCATCTGATCAATATAATTGTCATTTATTATTAGAGCAATTAGGTATCCTGATTCTTTGAAAGTAAACCACATTTGTCAAAAACCTGCAGTACAATTGAAAGAACTGCCAGGAAAGCTTAAACTTAAATGAAAATGTAATTACGAACCTGAAAGCAGTTTGTCAGATTTGAATAAACCAGTCATTAAGATTCTTTCGCTTTACTCTTTCAAAGAAAAACAGAATTAAGACAAGCTCTCTTATTTTTCATTTTTAAAATCTGAAGAACTTTCTAACTTTAAACTGCTTCAAGTTTAATTAATTTGATAGAATCAAATTCAAATTGAAATGTCAAACCTATCATGTTTGCTAAGCTTTACATATGGTAAAACATAATCTAGGAAATAGCTTAACTTCGACTTTCATTAAACTGCGAGGCATATATTATCAATTATTCAGCCCAAAATGTATACTGTTGATGTTTTGCCAATGGGATTGGTACTAGACAAAGTAATTAAACTATCCCTTACCGCGTGAACGAGCAGGAACAGACCATCGACTCCACTCTGACTGGTTTGAACATAGGGATGCACGGCTGCCTTGATTAGAACTACTCATCATTTGGATCCTAGTTGCTCGCTGTTTGCAGAATTACTCTTGAAAGCTCCTCTATTTCACTCATACAATATACAACAAAGCGCATTAGCATACGAGCTCTCAAAATAATTGCAAGCACCAAAAGGGCAATATTTTAACATCTATGGTTTCATCTTCTTTAAATTGATTAAATAGACACCTTATAATGGCAATTTTGTAGGTATAAAAATCCCTCTCGACTACTTGACATACACCCTTATTGGCATATGAATGACAATGGACGGAAAAATAAAAAGGATAGGGTAGAAAATATGAATGAAAATGAAAACCAAAAGGAAACAAAGAAAAAGGCATTGTTTTATGTACGAATGATAAACGTTTAGAGAACAAAAGAGGAAAAGATAGAGTAATCAATGTGTCAGAGAAACGGATAAGCTAAAGGAGAAAAATTTAACAACGATTGAAATTAAAATTAACTGATATACATTATTCTAATTTTAAAAAAATGGACTACAAATGTCCATACTAATAATAATTAAGAAAGTAGAAAAGAATGTTTAATCCAGGGAGTAATATTGATGTTTGAAATCTCGTATTATTGTATGTTTATTATTTTAATAGATAAGAATGACAGAATGAAATTGGAAAACAATATCCACTTACTTGAAAGTTGGACATTGTATCATAAAATCAGTCGTCATATCGTGTAATTGAAGTTAGTTCCCAATGCATATCGACAAAACTGAAAAATTGTCGAGGATCGTAAAAAGGAAAAATGCATATTTCGAGGAAAGATAGAATTTCACGGAATAATTTTTCCACGTCAGGAATTAATTTCAAGCTCGACGCATTCTGATGCTCTCTGGATTCAACTCAGTGGAAGGAGCCGACCTCTCGAGAATCGCTGTGTCTGTCCTTTATTGAAAATTATCGACATTCCTATTTTGTTCAATAACGGAGACTAAAGATGATACGTGATTTGCACCGGCAATGTTATGTCTTCATTCTCATAGCGGTTCAATTTATTGTCAGAAGTTATGCGAATCTACAACTCTGAACAAATTCCGCCTGTGAATGCCATACGAATAACTCGGGAAATCAACCGTCCTCAAATGGTAAATTTAGATCTAAATCACACTTTTGGCTATTTTTTCACTGTTAAATTCCCTTCATATGGTTTAGGGTTTCGAAAGGATTTTTTTAATCTGGAAAATTAGAAACCTTATAAATTTAGCGATGAAAGTGACTACAAAATTATTCATAATCGTTCCTCTTTCAGCTGTTTCTCGGAAAATAATAAATTGAATTTGAGAGATTCCGCAGTGATTTGTCCTGGAATTTTCCATCCTTTACTAAAAAATCAAGTAGTGAGCAGTTAAAAAAAATTACGGTAAATTAAATGAGAAGATAGAAGCGAAGGGAATGACGGTTTACATATTTTTTCATTCCTACTCTATGAAGGTATACAATTATTAAATATGCATCAAATTTTAAATGAACAGCTGTAAACTGTACTGCAAAAGCGTTTATTAATTACGATTACTAATTGCTCATCAGTATAATTAGATGTCACCGTGAATTTAATTAGTCATCTATTACATGCCTACGTTTGATTTTAATTAGCAAAACTAGTGATTATTTCACAGTGAAGAAACCTTATAGAATTGGTACATCATGATGATTTTAATAAGCAACATCAATAGGTTTTAATGATAAACATATGTCGCTGCATGCATATAAAAGCTACTATTGCATGCAGGCCATCATTTTCAGTGCAGATTCTACCACCGAAACTCAAGCCACAAATATGGTATTTGTTTTACATATGAATGCTGTTATATATTTTCCAATAAAATATTTAGCATCTCACAATATTTCACAAAAACATAAAATAAATTTAAAAGAGGTATTTCGCGAATAATTTCTTATTGTTCCTTTCATTAGTGTGTAGAATCAGTCTTTGTTCTGATAACATTATTAAAAATTCGAAAAACTTGGAATGAATTTTCTCTCAAAAAATTTTCTAAACAAAAATTGTAATATTTCCTCAGTTTGCGTCATTTTTATGAAAGCAGAGTTTCTAAAGCCCAGATTTCGATATAGCTCATGTGAAAATAGTATAGGTCATACGTTTTCTGCCTCCTGCTCTTCCTGGCCAAAATCGCATCCATAAATAACCACACCGTCATTTCGCATGTCACAGATGAAATAAATTTCATTTCTACTATGGTGCACATGCGACGCATTTGTGTTTGAAAGTAAAAGGATCCCGTGAAGCTCCTTCTGTGACAGAAGAGAATAAAAAGAAATATCAAGGAATAAAAAGGAAGACAAGAGTCTGGCGTAAGCAAAGAATGTTATTTCAGCGCCCAGTCTTATTCTTGCATTCATTTCTTTATAACAAGTACTATTGTCGACATCGGTGCATTTTTCCGAAACAAAAACAATGTATAAACCGACTCGAAATTCATAAACAGAGAGTCTTGCTTGAAATTGAACAGAACACATACAATAGTCAGGTATTAGAACAGTTTTCTGTATCGTTATTCTTTTCTTTCAGATATTGTTACAATATCGAGAAATATTTCAAGCTTCTAACGTAAAAATTCGTTTTTCGCTCTAAATATATAGTATTTGATATTTTTTGAATCCCAGACAAAAAGTGGAAGCAATTGCTTTCTTTGCCGATGATATTTGTATACATGAGCACGAAGCATTTCTTCACTTTATACAAAATCGACCCTCTTTTTCCGAGCTCAATGCACGAAACTGATCCTTTTGAATCGTGAGCTGTAACTAATTTGAATATCGACAATCGACTCTACTGGATTTGTCTGGTGAGAAATCGTATTCGACACCATTGACACGTATTTACCTAAAACAAAAAGTATGTACTTACTTTCTGCCAAAGTACTTCACAAGAATTCACAATTTATAGAAAGCTTTTCCCTGAGAGAAAAAACTCTTAATGCTGCATGCAAATAAAATTCCAAGAAACTATTGAATTACAAATTGGAAATTGCATTCAGTTTATCCAATTTGCAGTTGGGTGATGTATATAAGATGAATTTATTGGAATGAAATTACGAATATCTAAACATTTACATATATAAATTTAAATGTCTGTGAGTTTTTACCAAATGAATATATAAATTTTTTCTGAGGATATTTTTAAATTGCTTTTGAAATTCTTTGAAAATTATTTAAAATCACTTATGGGCAAAACCGGCTGAACTTCTGCTGGTATGAAATAAAAATTCATACTTTTTTATATTCAGCATAATAAGCAATCGGTGCACTTGTAAATAAAATTTTTACATTTAAATTGAAACGAGTTTTTTCAACTTTCATGTAGGACCAGTTGAAATCAAAGATCTTTTTAGCCCTCAAGACTTTGAAAAGCTCTCTTACTAAAACTCAGTTCAACTTTTCCAGAGTTATCAAGATAGTTATTTTTCACTGCACGGTTGTATCGAGTTTTAAGGTGTCAAGTTAAAGCGTCCGTATTGGTAGGAAAAGGGGAAGAAAGCTGAATAAAACACAGGAAATATATGTATAGCGAGGAGAAATATCGCGTACGGTTATCGTCTTTTACGCTCTCAGTCGGCAACAGTATGCAGTTTACATTGTAACACTGTGAACTGATGGGTTTAATTACTGAAACGTTTTCTCCTAAGAGTCCAATTTAGCCTCCTACCAAATTTTGCTAAATCGACTAATACAACATTCATGCAAAGAGGAGTGAAAATATTGAAAAAACACTACTGAAGATTAAAGTAGGAATTACAAACAAAGGATTTGTTTGTATGTTTCTCGTATAAAATTGGAAGCTTTCAAGATTAAAGTTCTAAAGTATGGAATAAATATGGAATAAATATGGAATACGAAGAATTTTTACTTTAGAAGCTGTAAAAAATTTTTAATTTGCAATTTAACTTGCACATCCTAATCCTAGATCCTCAATCTGGATTTGATAGACTTTGCAAAAGTATATAATATAAAAAGAGCACTATGATTCTCGCTTAGATTTAATACAAAAGATTTCATTTTCATTAATCTCGTTATTCGATCACGTCAAGAAAATTAATTATCTTTCAAGCGAGAAAATTAGGTGGTAAACTGGAAAGTGATGCTTACAAGTCGTTTCCAGTCTTCATTTTCCCGAAACATAATGCATTTTCTATCTCGCGGTGGCTATAAAGTGTAACGACCGGCGTATTCGTCTTTTCAACTTGGCCGCTTTATCATCCGCAATATAGTTTCTCTCTGCTTTATTTTCGAGATGCACTGGAAAAAAAACCTTATCTCCTGCATTTTCAAGTAATTTATCATGCAGGAAACGGATGCTGATTGTTGTTCCAACATAGATTCATCCAATGAGTAAATTATACCACTGCTAGGAATTTTTCATCTTACAAAATATAATAGATACTTATTTTCTAACGTAGAAAAATCTGTTCAGAGACCGGACCAATACAATATTTTTAAGTATTTACTATTAAAAATAATGGACTTTTTACAGTTAATCTATAGACATATAGCCGAAAAGCCCTTCAAAATTAAAATCATACTCAAAAGCTCACGCGAGAGAAATTTAATTAGTCGTTAACTGCCCGAAGTTCTCTTTAAAATTTAAAGCATCCTTAACGCCACTAACGCTTAATATACTTCCTAAGTTCGCAGGAAGGTAATTAGGAATAACAGTGTGTGTAGATCAAGCTGCTGACTCACAATTTTATCTCACCGCGACAGGTATCTCATACATCTCGTATGTTAATTGATACAGCATTAATAATTGACATCGATAGTTTCCTGAGAGAAGCAAGAGCTCAGCAGAAAGCTGCTTATAGAGTCAGTAATAATGCAAAGGAGGTTCATGAGTTACGGTGACTCTTCCAGTCACCGTAACTCGACTAACTTCGTTAAGTTCATATTAATGGTGATGGGGTTACATGGAAAGCTATATTATGGCTCATAAAAACCGCTACGATTCAAGAGGAAATGGGTACAGTCGGGACGACGATAAATTGGAAACTTGTGCAAACCAGAAACCAACTTCGAACTACGTTCCCTCTTTCTTTGGATTATGTTGCATACATCGGCAGATTCCATTAAATTTGTATCGTTCTCGAGTTCAAAATTAGACAACTTTAATTATTGTGCAAGTCACATTACGCGGAATTAGTTTTTAGCATATAAATCAGTGGAAAACTTGATATCTACCTAAATCCGAACCGCTAAGTCTTAATTCATAATATGGAAATCATTTCTGACTAAAATCGGCTTGTATTACTGAAAAATTGAAAGAGATAACTTTGAGCGGTCAACGGCCTAGACATTTTATCTCGATCCTATAAAAAAGTAGTGCGACGCTAGGAATCTTGTCCACACATAAAGGAATGGTGCGATGACGGCCTGATAACCTTGGGATCCGTAAATCCTCTTGCTTCCACCTTAGACCCTGTCTTCGGGCTTCGTGTAAAACGTAAAGCCACGCAACCGGTGGTGCTGCAATAGATCTATGAGCCAACCAAGCAGAGTAAATCGAAATAGACCCTTGAGCTGCACTCTGTTCTTTTATAACTTTAGAAAAATACTTATCCCCATAAGTGTATAACTGTACAAGTATTCTTTGAACCATATTATACTTAGAAAAAAGTAACAAAGAAAACAGTGAAATAAGTTTCCCGATTGTCTCTGATCGCTTTTCCTCCAGCTCAATGATTTACTCATTTTTATTAAAAATTGACTAACAGAAATCAGTTTACATTGTAATATATGTGAGAGTATTAATCAAAAACTTCGTTTGTCCCGAATTTTAACATTATATTGGATATTTGCGGACGTTCAATAATTCAATTACACCCTACTTTTCGAAAACATTCTAGTTTCTGATTAGCACAATTCAAATTAGCTTTAAATTTCACAATCTATTAAATCAGCTTTGCTCGAATTATGGTCAATTATTACTGTCCTCTCAAACTCAATTACCCATGATTAATTGATATACCACAATACAGTAATGAGGAATTTCTGAATAACATATTATTCACGAAAATATTTACAAGATGGGAATATAAATGGCTTACTCCTTGTTTTCTAGGCATCATTTTTCTTGAAAGTACGATCAATTATTTTCGAATAGGAACTTATTACAGAGGATTGGAATATTTGGAGAGATTATTTTGCATTCAACTGCTCGCTACCCAATAACTACATTAACTTCATTAATTTTAAACATGTTGAAAACGCATTATGCATGAATTAATTATTTAGTATTCGATATTTGATTAATAAAAAAGAACGATAAAGAAGTACGAAAACTAAAAGGATTACGTTTTGATATTTATATGTAAAAGATTGGAATAAGACATATGTTTAAATTATTTTTAATGATGGAAAGTTATAAAACGAAAATATAATGCCAATCTTGCGAGTCACTTGGGAAAGTAACATCGCTAAAGTATAGCAGTAAAGTAGTAATATAATTCGTAAATCAGCAGGTAATTAAATCAGAAAAGTAATAACGTTGGATTTTTTCAGAAAATAGAAACGAAATCTTGTTTTCGAATTGCACTAGGGACGCGTGTGGTTGGGATGGTTACAAGCAGACGATTGTACTCGTACATTAATGCTAGGGGATGCCGCTTGGTAGCTCGTTAATAATTCTATGCTTCCACCCATTCACCCATTCACCCATCTACCCATCCACCCATCCACGAAACGAGTACAGCCACCCTACTAAACCCTGCTGCCTGAACCAAGTTACGGTACCTACTTACCTGAGCCAGGCTGCATTCAGCAGCCAAGTGCATCTCCGTAGAGAGTAATGCCTTATAGGGTACTCTAGTATGTACGAAAACAACAGGCATTTCAATTCGAGTCTCTTTTTGCTGCTTAACGACGCCTTGCAGCACTTAACTTTCCAACCATATGCTCTTCATCCTCTTAGAAATATCGGGAAAAGCTCTACGAATATTTCACATCCTTGATGTTTTTAAAATTGAGAAAAATAAAATAGATGAAGGTAGAGAGTAAAAAAAAAGCCTTCAAGTTCTTATATATATATATATATGTCACCGGATTATCGGAATTTTAATGACACGAAATAAATTGTTATTTGATCCTTCAAATACAATTTTTTTTCAATTATGGCTGGATTATATAAAAGTGATTTCGACAGGTAATTTTAGAATGGATGAAAATGATTTTATCTAAGATGCCGAGTACAGCTTCGGAGCTTGTACATATTTTAAACATGACCTGAAAATGCAATTCCCCACCATTATGTGACACATAGAACGTGTTTTCTTTTCAGTAGAAGCTTAACTTCGTATCTGATAAAGAATGGAGAAATTTTCCGGAGAGGCAACGTAAACGCCAGAGCTTTTCAGACTGACGTGCATGCACATTTGTGTGGTGCTTGTTTACCAAGAGCGTTATAAGGCACACTCTACGTTTACAGGACCCCATACAGATATGGGAGTCTGCATAATGCATTAAGTGCAACACAGGCGTAAAATAGGCGTGTAAGTACACGTGTAACGCCTTCTGCATTTTGTATCTACTTAATATTAAATTCGACAAAAAAACAATTGAAATACTTCCTTTGCACTAAAAAAGCACCTCTGGCAAATTCTCTTTTGATCCATTTGTTAAATAAAGCTCAAAAGCAATATTGTATTCATTTCAAGTAAAAATAAAAATCGACATCTGGGAAATATGATGACATTTTTTAAATTAAAAATAGATTTTTTTAAAAACTTCCATCGGAGATATATATTAAAAAGAGTGAATTAAAGCATAAAATAGTTAATGCACTGGAGGAGAATTATTAAAATCGGAATTCAGTTACATTTCAACGATGACTTTTCCCTTGAATAAAACAGAATAATTTCTATTTTATTGAATATCGAAATTAATATCTGCTCCTCGAAAATTACAAAATCGCTGGGATTTTAATTAAAGTTTGCTAAAACAACCTCAATATTTTTAATGTATAGAATTCTTTCATTGCAGACAATGGCAAGCTGCCATAGACGGATAAGATAGTTTTTTTTTTACATTTCCGGTTAGCTCCAAGTACCATACTTCGTCTAATCAGAAGTTACGTGCCTGGCATAATCGAGTAAAAGTGGTAGAAATCTAGCCTCCTGGAAGTAGAGGGTAAAAGGTACTAAAATATAAGTGAGCAGAATAAATTAAAGATGAAGTACCTAATTCTTTTAATGCAACAATAATTGAATTATTTATTTAAATCAGTGAAAAAAAAAGATAGAGGGAATTATCTCGCCCAGAATTCTCTTTGAAAATATTTACTGTGACGGCACGTCACCTTTTTTGTGACTAAAGTCAGGTGTGTACTATGTATAAAGTCAAATATATGCACTATAATGTAAGTAAAGTCATACACGTGGTGGCGACGAGAGCTGATGTCAGCCTCGAGCCTCCCTGAGGCACAAACTCGCTGAATAGAGTACCGTGGTTTACAGGAGTAAATACATATACATAAATAAGGAAAGCCCGCATTAGGTGCTTGTCATTATTCTCACATAAAGAATTCAGATGCGAGTATACTGCAGGGTTCTCCCAAGGCATAGAACGTTATATCCTCTGCCTACCTTATTCTAACTTAGCGTATATACAACCGCCACTTCCACGACACGATACAAGAGGGAATTACACCCCTTTGAAAAATTCGTTTACAAACAATTTTGTACGAGATTGAGAAGCTGAATGTGAAAACCAATTAAGGGAAATGAGATTTTGACGATTTTTACCTTTTTTAAAAACGTAGAAGCAAGCTTTTTTTACCAAGATCAAGGAGGATCAGTGTTTAGATCCTTTTACAGACGAGGATATATCGCTATAACCCTATGGAAATTACGATAAGTTTATTTTCATGAACTAATTTAAATATAAAATGCTTTTCCGGCATAAAAGAAGCTAGAGACAAATATAAATATAGAGGTTCGAGAAAATACTTTCGAGTAAATAATATTGGGTAATTTAAGAATGATCTTCTAAGTCTCTGAAATAAATCTGAGAAATAATTAAGTAGGCTCTTTATCTCAGAATGTAGACATATCTGAGCTCCATTACTCTCGCAGAAGCTCGTGCCAAGTATATATATACATATATGACATGTGTACACAACGGTGGTATACCCCGAGGGAAATACGCCGAGCTTTAGCTTACGTCTTATGTTCCTTGGTCTTACGTCTTACGTCCCTAAAACGAAGAGTATGCGTCTGCTCTTATTTTCCAAGCTGCAGGCGAAAATCATCGTCAGTACACTATTCGGAATATGATTGATTACCAAGTGGAAAAAAGAGACAATAGAATTCTTCTTAAATAACGAAGACAAATTGCAGTAGGTTTAAATGTAATTAAGTTAAATATCTGTATTTAATTTTCAAAACCAAATACTTCTGTATGGGGATAGAAGCTATAAAGCTCCATATAATTCAATCTTTAAAGGTAAACCTGGAAATGGAATATAACCCAAATTAATATTAATTTTTTATAATTGTATTATAATGAGCATCTCGAGATGAATTTTCAGATTTTTGCAAACAAGCACTTCGACATTTCCTTGGAATTTTCGTTCACTGGCGTTTACAGAATATAACCCATTGAAAATCCTCGTTGAATTGCACGAATTCGATATACATATAAAGCAAAGCGTGGATTTTGCAGTATATTTGAATATTGAAGTACTTCTTTGGATATGCATTCTACAACCAAAAAATAATCTCTATAAACTGCGTCAAATAATAATAATAAAAACATTTTCAATCCTAATAAAATTTCAAATAGTAGGCATAGAGTCTTTAAAATGATTTACTTTATCCCTGAGTGACTTTGTCTCTATTAAATCAGTTAACGCTTTCAGCCTAGAGCAAGATATATATATCACTCAGACGTTCCTAAAATTGTTATTGCGACTACTGCGATTTAGTATTATACCAGTAATTTGTTCCTTTGTCACGGAGTTGTACTTTGGCCAAAAGCTGCATTGATAATCGATTTGAACCATACGAAAACCATATACTGGAATATTCGTGAATGTGGAGTGTGAAACACGTGAGATGTAATTGTGTGGAATGCAGTCTCTATATGTTTTAGTATGTAGGTACGTTCCCGTAGGGTATCTGGTTTGCAGCCTTACCGAGAAACGTATTGGATCTACGTGAACAGGCAGCTTTAAGAGTAACTGCATTATTTATGCCTTGGCGTTAGGTCATATACTGAAGGCTAAAGCATCCACTCTGGTCACGTGAATCACACACATCACTCTAATGCTCTCCTACAGCGAAGGAGAGTCCGGCTCCTTTCTGGGTTCATGGATCATCTAGTTATTTGCTAAGCAGTCCCAATTTTACGAGGGAAGTTAACTTTTAAATGGGAACCGATAAACCACCTTTTCCGATTTAGGAGTATATATAAGTATATATATATATATATATGATATGCACGCCTTTTTTTAAAGATAGGATATATTTTAAGCAGCAGATGACCCCCTGTCTGGGGCTATCGATTCCATCATTTGTCTCTCTTTTACTGCTTGGTACTGGTGTAATATCTGAGAAGGTTCAAATCGTATTACTCCCCTATTTTCTGGGGTCTAATGTAGCCAGCCCACTTGAAGCATGCAGTCTGCGACTGGCAGTTCGGTAAATCGGATTTCTCTTGACCAACTTACATGCACGGGCAATCGAATTCTCACCTACCCTCTGGGGTACAATATCCATCTTAAATGGTTGACTAATGGCTATGTCTCACAATAATTGAAGTAACTTCTTCAAATTCCCTGCTTTCAATTCAAACATTACTATTCAATCAACTATACGTCTCTGAATAATTCAGTACTAATATTTGTGCCCAACTTTCCCTTCAAATCGAAATTGATATTTGTTCAGCACCGATACCTGATTGCTCCTTTCCACCCTAATCAAAAATAGAGGAGTAGAGCAACTTTAATATTTAAAGGTATGGCAAACCCAAGACGGCCTCCTGAGAGAAGCGAAGTTGCAGAAGTGTAAATATTAAATGCAACCAGGAAATAGTATCTTCCTTCAAAGCTGAAAGGATGACACTTCAAACTATAAATCAAATTCTATAAACCCTTATTTTAGATTATATTTTATCAGCAATATTGAAACAAAATTCAATCCTGTGATTTCTACGATAAAACTGTTTAGCTTGAGAAAATTAATTTCATTTAGAGAGAAGTTCTTTCCTCGATTTTATAAAAATGCACCCGGGAGAATAACTCTAAGCTCGTAATGAAAGTTGAGGATCTTCCGTCTAAACAGGGCAGAAAATTCGATTCGCAGGTAAAGAAATTCGCCGAATGGACATTTTCGCACAGCGAAAAGGAAAATGGTACATCTTACTTAAGTAAAAGTAACTTGGAAGTTGGATATACTCTAGAGTATCGAAACACAATTAGCCACCGAAGATGTTTACAGAGTACGTAATCCTTCCTTTAAACTACCCTTTCCTTTTTCCCTTGATTTCTTTCAACGTGCTAGTCGATAATCGGGTTTCTTCGCAAGGTCTGCAAATCAGTGTGAAAACTACTGTGTGCAAACAACCCAGGAAAAATCCAATTTACTCTAGCACGGTGTAATAAAACGAATTACGACGCCTGGATATAAACGGAATAGTTACAGTGGAATGAAGAAGTAAGGATTCTTAGTGAAATATTATTTTTCTAAGGCTGCCAATCCATGAACTATTTCCACTTATGTCGTCCTAAAAGAATTTCTGAAATTAGTTATCAAAATTTTCCTTGATTTTCATAGGTTTTTGGATAGAACAAAGCTTTCCAAATTCATCGATTCTTTATTACATTTCCGAATAGATTGCGAATTAGCCTGTAGAATAGGATCTATGCATATAAAGCTAGAAAAAAAGCCTATTTCACACTCTTCAAACATTGTATCTACAAATGGGGTTTCCAACAAAAGGTTGCATGTACTGTAAAGTGATTTCAAGACAAATCATAAATCGTAAATATCTAAAAAGGTTCACGTCTGCATCGCATGCATTATAAAAGTGGCCTCACTTTCCAGGCACGATTTCCAGAGACCTGCATTTATTTGCTAAGCCAAACTTCGACTGAAACCCAAAAGCCTCGTAGGTTATACTATTTGAAACGATATTTCACAATGACCCGAGTCCTCTGAGTATACTGACCAGGTCCGAAGCTTCTTCCTTATTTGCTTCCCTTTCAGAGAAATTTCTACCTATGTGATAAAATTTCAAAAAAAAAAAAAAGAAACAAAAAAGTAGTTTCTAGTTTCTGCCTCGAAATTGAAGCAAAAAAAAGTTTGTTCGTACTTTCACAAATGCAATTTAACGCCAAAATATAAAGAAATCTAATTGTGTCAACTAAAACCGTTCTCGTTTGAGGCTTTTCTCGAATAAATCACAATATTTTACTTTAATTTTTATTTCTTAATAAAAATTTAATTAAACCAAGCTTGCAATTTCCAGAGGTGATAGAAAAATAAAAGCACTTTCAACGAATTATAAATATTTCATACCTTCTATTTCAACAAAGCATTTTGCTTAATTGAGGTGAATACTAAAATTTCTGGACTATTAGGTAATGACTTGGTTACTCTTTATAATTAAAAATTTAATTAATAGCCTTAGAGGAAGAGTGCATTCAAAGAATTTCTCGTCATTTCCAAAAGAAGAGAAGAGTAAGCGGAACTAATTTGAGTCCTGGAACTAGAGTATTAAAAAATAATTCCCTTGAATAAGAAAGTGTTTCGAAAGAATGAATAAGTAAAGAAATATTGTACATTTTTTACTTCTCTGACTTTACATTTCAATTTTTCAACTGTTCTGTAATTACATTACGCTCTGAAAATTAAATGCTGGCCTTTAGTTGATGCAACAATAGCAAACTTTGGTGTACATAAGATCTCATTCTAAACAAGAAATTTAAATTTGAAATATTATTACATTATTATAATATTAATAAGTATTATAATAATTGTAATAATTACATTATTCAGAAATATTGAATGTAGGTACTTTATTATGAAATATTATATTGCAATCCCATATTAATATACGTAATAGACAAAAAGACTATTTTAATTAACCATGTAACTAAATTGCCAATTTGAACAGTGATTTGATTACACATTATGTTTGCATTTCCACTCCCAGTTGAATAGAATATGCGGATAAATCCTTTAGTAAGCTGTACTTGATGAAAATGTAATAGAATTATAGTGAATTTTAATCTAATATCACGCTCAGTCTATGAAGAGGACGAGCATGCAACATTGGCTCATAGATGTTATATGGCTATGGTTCGTCGAGAGGAAACAATTTATCATAATTAAACTGACGTGCGAAAAGAACTGCTACATGACCTGCCGGTTACAAACATAGGATCTATCATCTTTGTCGAGCATTGTCGCCTCGATTTCACAAACTAATTTAACAATGAAATGCTCTTCAGTAAAATTTCATAAATCCGTATATTAAGCGGAAAAAAGAATTAATAAAAAATGACCATTCAGTTTCAATACCTAATTTCACTTGAATATTTTTCATGCTCGAGTATATAAAATATATTTCACATGTATATCTGTAATCCAGAACATTGAATTTTTATTTTACGTTTATTGAGGCTGTTTTACGTAACAATGGTCAGTCGCATTTTGTGAAAGAATGCAGTTATAAAGCTTTATGAAAATTCAATTTGTGAATCAAAATATATTATAAACATGATATGTTCTAATTCCTATTCAAATATTAACATGCAGATGACATTTAATTTTATGTATCTATAAGTGTAGAAGATTATTAGATCCTAAAATTGTTAAATTACATCCTAAAGTTGTTCTGCTAGAAATGTTATTCTGCATGAACATCTATTGATGTTTCCAAGCTTTCACATAAATTTAACAATAATAATTTAAGGCATTTCCTTGAAATTGGTCTCAACCCTGCCAATATAGTCAATGTGGGAAGTAGTTTCTATCCCATTCGTCTATTATACATTGCCCTCGCTGCATTATTGAGCACGCACCTGCACAAGGAGGGAGAACACGAAACGTCGAGCGAAACGTTGGTCTCTGCAATTTCACGGCTGATGAATTTGCTTGTATTTGCTGTAAATCAATAAATTCATAGAAAAAAAAAAACTAATTTTCACTATTATAACCATTGACTGATAATTAAATATAGACAATAACAGAGTCAATTATCATTTTCTTCTTGTATTTATTCAAAGCTACGTAAAAACTTAAAAGTTTATGTATATAGAAGGCACTCATTTATTTCCCAGAAAAAAAATTGATGTCAAACATGATTAATTCAAGCTTCAAAGAAGGTCTTTTTATCGTATGAACTTCTTAAAAATGGTAGGGATTGGTACTACTAATCTGGAGTGGATTTGGACATAAGCCAAACAGCACGAGTGCGTCGGAAATCTGACAAGGTTCTTATGAACTTAAGTGCTTAATGCGATTCTGCTAATATTGAATGTACATCTTTTCGTATAAAAAAGCTTTTAAGGATTAAATATGCACTAAAATAATTTTAATATTTAATATTTTCAATAATGTTAAATTCCCCAATAAATTGTTAAAAATATTCTCCTTTCTAATGTAAAATAGTACTTTTCAATTACATATGTAACTCAATTATTCTGCTTCGTATAATAGAAAGTTTTTACACAAGTTGTATGAAATATAATACTGGAATTTCTGATTCCAATATCATATATGATTAAATTTCTATTCTATGTGATTATATCAATATTACGTTATTACTATTATTATTACATATTGTGTCGAGATTAGGTTATTAAACTGACTGATAAATTTGATATTGAATAAAATGGATATAGATACTACAATATTCAATATCGAGAGCCCTGGCTCAAAATAAAAAAATAGCTCGTTAATGTAGCTATTTCAGTCCCGAAGGCGAAATGCAAATTTACATTTGACTTGAATGCAGCTGATTTCAATCGACTTTGAATACATAAATAACAAACTGATTCGCATTTTTCATTCACGGAACAAGAGCACTCAAATTAATTATTATAAAAGAATTCATGTTTTATTCTCGTGTACTAATTATCTCAGCGGATTTTTCTCTCGTTAAATTTCAATTGTATTTTTAACAGCAGTAAATAAAGGTAATAACCGATTTTTCAAAAGTGCAATGGTGAAATCATTACGTTAAATTCTAAATTACTAGAAATCAAAATTGGTGAAATAACAGTGCGAGCTCTCAAATAGTCAAACGATTACACAATGGGAACTATGTTTACACACTAAACTGTGTAAACACCCAGTATTAAGCAGAGGTTCGACCTTATGACCCGAGGCTATAATGATAGTATCGGAAAATCTACAACGCTGACGTATTACGCTACATCTGGTTTCTGTATACTTGATTTATACATAATATATACGAAAGATCCTCTCTAGCCCCCATTAATCGACGTTCACCAAGAAATCGAGTTTGTGGCTCTACAAATTGACATAAAACTTCGTATTGGAAAAAATTCTTACTTCGATTATACTTTCAAACTTTATAACACTTTCATAAAAACTTTTAGAGCTTTCCTCCAATGTGAATGAACTTAATAACCGAGATATAATTTCAAGCAGTGCAGTTAAAGATTACTTTTGAGAGACAATAATAAGAATATATAAAATATATAAAAATAACGATAAACTGATGTAATATGTGTTTCGAATTGAATATCGAAAGGAAAATCTCACTGGTGCTATGATGCTCCATATTAACTCTAATTAGATTTATTTGACCATGTTAAATGCTCACATGAAACCTCACCAAGCGAAAAAAGTCAATTATTTCTCGAAATTCCATCGAAACAGCGTCAGGATGCGAAAAAAAATATTAAACGCTTGGCAATTTATGAAATAATTGATACGTACACCAATGCATGACATGCCGTTACAGAATTTGTATCCAGAAATTTCAGTAAATACTCACTGGCTTTAATTCACGCGAGGATGGACGTATATAACTAATGAACGACAATACCGAGAATATTTCATATAGAAATAAAACGCTTCGTTCTCACAAAGTTTCATTTTCATCTCCAGTACATACTTTTACTTATTTGTTTACTAATTTGGTCTATTTTTCAGCTAGTAATGCGCAGTTGAAATTAAATTCGAATTAAATTCTTGTAAGAGATATAGAACAAATTTTTGCAAAGTCGAAACTGAATTCATTTTTAATAAGATCTAAGAAGAGCGCCACGCAAGAAAGATCCTTGACCCCACAAGAAGTATACGAAGAAAAAATACTTTCCAAGAAAAATATATGGACAAGCATACTCAAAAATGTACTTAACATCTTGTTTTACGACAGAAAAGGAAAAATGAGAGCTCAACTTCTCAGGAATGAGTTCCCTTTATGAATACAGGAGTAAAGTGGCATTTTTTAAGAAGATATCTTGCTGTACTGAAAGTTCTCGTACAGATCCATAATTTAAAAGGAAATAATTACGAAAATATTTTATAAATATCAAGTTTATTATATTTGTTTTTTAAAAAATCACGTTAACGCTTGAAATAGAAAGTAAGAAAAATATTTTTCGATTCTTGATGCTTTGAAGTAAATATGAATATTGTACACATATTTTTTTGTAAAAAAAACGAGCTTCAGAGTCAAGCCGATATTTCCCATTAGATGTATATCGTTATTGAAGCTGCGCTGAAAATTTTCACTGATTGCTTTGGACATACAAATCACATATGTTGCAACTTCCGCTTCGACTATTGCGTGAAAAACCTTTTAGAAAAACTGGCGCTGTTTTCGACGTATTTTCCAAAAAAGCAAAAAATACACGTCCCATGAGTTTACAATTTAATAATCGGCGCTTAATCTGTAGTTACACATTATATTATAATTACGTGATTTGAATATCTTAATTTCTGAGACATTTTTATGAACATTGAGCTTAACGAAGTGGAGGATACTCGATAAATATCCAAACAAGTTTTGTTTGAGTTTGTGCCGGTTGAAAGTGCAGCAACGTAGAATAAACTGATCACCTCGTACACAATGCAGTTTGTAATCCAGCGAATTATACGAAAACTGCTTAATCTCTTCTCGTTAGTTTGGAATTTAAACACGTAACCCGTTGCCTTATAATTTCGAAGTCCGAGAACAACGCAATCCCTTTCGCAGCGCTTTTAAAGTATTTGCCATGTATTTATGTGCTGGAAGTTCTTAACATTCGAATGAAGGACATTTTTTATTAATTGCATTTTAATCTAGAAGTAATGATAAAATATTGGTTCACTGCGATATTGGAAATAATATAAATATCAAAGAAACAAAGAAAGTCCATTTTTCTTCGTAGTTAGAACATTATTATTTCTCCATAAACTAGAATTGGGAAAAAATATTCTGTTCATTTGTGCTCAGAACTTCAAGAATTTAGTAAATGAACCAAAGTTATTTTAAATTAGGCCTAGTGCTATTACTGAATTCTACCAATAAAATTTCTAATTAGACGAGTTCCCATTCTCGTTTTCTCTGAAAATTTTCTCTCCGATGCGAGCTCTCTTTGATTTGTAACAGAATTAATTTTAATATTCCATAATGGATTTGATTCGAGTGGTCTTTTATAATTAATATATTTCGCTGTTGAAAATTGATAACCGAGGGAAAGTAATTAATAGTCAAACTAATTATAATCTTTTATTTTTACATTTTTTAAATATGTTTATAATCTACTTTTTGTAATCCTTTTAAAATTGTTTAAATATATTGAAATCCCTTGAAATTCCATGAAATCATATATTAAATCCCTCAAAATCTTATACAATAATAACTAAAGAAATCCTCTTCCCTTCTGATACGATTAATCAAAGAATAATATCTTTATCATAAAAAATGAAGATGCTTCTATATAAAAATACGAGAAAATTGGCTAGCTCAGGTAAGGAGAGGGACAGTTGATGTGCATTGGACGAGCTTAAATAAAAGAGTGCTTTCAAAAGCGATCGACTTGAGATGCATAAGAGCATTCTGGGCAACCAAACATACGTAAAAAGACTCTCCAAGAGCCAAGAAGAACAAATTCCGTCAAACATACGAGATATAGGCTACCCTTGGCCTATTGCCAACTCACCTCTAGCCATTCATTCGTTCACATGTGGTTGCATATGTGCAAGGACCTGTGCTACAGTACGCGTGCAACGTACAGCATCCCTCATCCCCTGAACTTGTCCACTCGACAAGTGGACCGATTCTTTTCCCTCCGAACACTTCGTATGCTTTATGTGCCATCATATCTAGCTGACACAGTTCTTTATATCGTGGCGTGAATAGATGGACGGTTTAACTTTGAGCCTTTCTCCCTTTATCTTCATCTTTCTCAGCTTCTGGAACTCGTCAGCTTTTTTTCCTAACAAAAAAGAAACAAATTGTTCCCGGAGATTCTAAGCATTCAGAAAGCATGACATAATCAAGAGGGAGAGAGATAATCTCCCCCACAGCTCAACCTTGAGATACTTCTTTTTTCTATGTTTAAAAATGGATTCACAGTTTACTTCGGTATTTTTTTCTTACGAGGGGTAACTTGAAACTTGGTCCAAACTTACAATTATTTTATAATTATTATATATATAATAATTATCATTATTTACAAATAAAAACAAATTCATTCAGTGCATGAAAACAGAGGCATTTTTCACAAAATATAACAAAAGTATACACGCGAATTATTCATACTATGTATGTATTATATCTCTTCAGTTTTTGAATTTATGAGTCAACATTAAAAAAAATTACGAGCACGAGTTGCAATTTATGACTGTTTTAAGTAGAGATATTTCTTTATCAAAGTTGATTCTTTCAACAGAACACGTTTATTTTCCCTCTTTCTGGTGATGGGATTCTCTTAATCCTAAGGTCCGTTTGTACAATATAAAAAGTCAGATCTTTGCTGACAGATTGTTTCATCTAATTTTTTTTTGTCTGAAAGAAAATGAACGTGATTGATAAAGTTCGAAAGTTTCTTGGAAGACACGATTCTTGTAATGATGTGTAAGATATATATCTTAAATCATGATTGAGAAAATATATGTATAATAAAAAAAAAGTTTGGAGAAACCTGAAGATAAAATGACAAGAGAAATACCAGAATTGATAAAGTTTTCATTCAAATTATTGAGATGAGTAATAAAATAATTAGGCTTATTCAATTTTCTTTATTTTATATTGGGTTTCCATCCCTTAATAATAATGAAAAATTTTGATAATCCAACAACTGTTTAGAAATCGGTATACAAGTCTATATAAACAATAAGAATAGGTAATTAATGTTTCTAATAATATTTTGGTATATAATATTGTTATTTAATAATATTGAAAATCGTTTAAATTTTAATTTTAACTAAATCTCTTCATTTAAATTTGAATTTATAGTATTAAATACAATTAATGGGAAATTTCTGGAAGTGAATCGTACTTTGAGTTTGCAGAGCTCTATAGGGACTGAGGCGCGAACCCCTTTTCAGGTATCAAAATTCTTAATGAAGTGTATTATTTGCTTAGGGAATAATTCTCCTGGGGTGAAAGCTTTCAAAGTTCGGAGGTGAAGAAAAACATGTTTCCATTAACATTTCCGTTTTAATTACTCATAATCTAATATCCAACATGTCAATAAAATATGTTGTACTCTAAATTGATAATTTCCAAGTAAATATTGAAGAGATTTTCGATTTTTATAAATCATCTGTCAGGAGTTTGGTTGCACCTCGTAAATCAGAGGAAGTAGAACTTTTGATTCAGAGAGCCATTTTTCTGATGAAATCAATTGCGAGTGCGCCTCGATGTTGAAGTGACGTACTGTGAAATTGGATTAAAGAAGAAAGCAATCAAATCTCTATTTCACAGCTATCCGCTTGTAGATTCGCAGTCGCGGGTTATTAACTTTGACAGTACAAATTTACCGTCACCGTCTAGAATCTAGTGTCAGCTTGGTGAAATAATAAATTTTGAACTAATGTTTCCTCTGTCGCCGTTTTAAGAAAGTTCTGCCAACTTGGTACGACAGAAAAACATCGTAAATCCATATCGATTCTGAGAGACACTTTCAACCGACGACACACTATCAAGCTTGAATAATAAATCTTCATGGAAAATCTGTTTTTATAGTTTACAGAAAAATTCTATTACAATTTACACTTCTGAGCAAAAAGCTATGTGCTTTTACGATCGATGCAATAAGCTGCTTTACAGGAGCCGTATTTTGTACTTACACCGTATCTACACAGAGTCGACAGAACTGTTTCCTCTGAGATATCAAACCATTCTAAATGACACATTTTATTAAAACACTGCATGATAATTTGAATTAATAATAAAATGCTGCTAAAGATAAAATGCGAAAATAATTGCTTATTTACATTTTATATAGAGAAAAGCAAATTATGAGGGAGTTATAAACAGAAGAATATCTTTTGTTCCTTTGGACAATAAACATTATTTTGAAAATGAAAAATTACACGAATAAAGCTTGAGTTAAATCATTAGTATAAAACAAATGGTTTCTGAGTTAAAATATTTACAGTCGAATGGAAATAACAGGATTTCATTGAAGACGAATTGCATAATCTGAAAGGCAAACATCAATAGAACCTTCATAAAAGCTCAAATACAAACAAGTCCATCAAATACACTGGGGCCATTCGGCTGAAGAATATTCTGTTGAAATATTCATTCGCCTGACTGGGTTAAATATTTTTAGTTGTTATTTTAAATACAATTCTGTTCAACCTAAAAAAACAACACATAACACATAATAATTTCACCAGTTCCATTCATTTCCCATTTCTTTTCCCACGTATCTTTTCCAAAAACAAAAAAATAATATGAAAAAAATAACGTCAGTTTCAAAGAGAATCATTTCTCAATCAAATGTTTGAGAAGCTGTGAAATAGACTTGAAACTGTCTTTTGAAGTCATCTCGTCGGTGGAGAGGCAATTAAGATCCCTTTCTATCTCCTGAAATACGAGAACACAACGCTTCTACCTCATAAAAAGCACTCGTTAATGCTATTTAATGAAGCACGTGAGGGTGTTCACTATCTATAAACGCATAGCAGTGTTTCCTAGAATTCCAGTTTCGTGCCTTAGAAATTGCGGTTTTAGTGCTCTTACCTATAAATGTAAGTAACATGGACATTAAGTGGTCAAATATACATTTTGATAGTTCCCTATTAAATATGCCGTTGTCTTGAAAATCATATTATTCAATTATATTCTCTAGATTCCCATATGAATTTGTCAAGGTTTTCAATTTTTGACAATATAGTGCAAGTCCACGGATTGAGAAAAGATGAATGGTTGGAACAATGAGCATGTCCCTAAGAACTGCAACTGACAAAGAAAAATTGTCACGAACTGGAGGTAGTTCTTCTTCTCTCCTTATGTTCTCTGATTTGTTGATCGATGTGGTTGGAAAGTGTGGTGCAATGCGGTGACTCGTCGCCTCAGACCGTCCGTTTTCCAACCCCTTTTCCGTTTCCTTCTTCCCTTTTGATTCTCTGAATTCTCTCACTCCAGTTCGCCATGGTCCTGAGCCTCGAACACACGAAAAATTCTCTAGTCATTAATTCCATTAACCGTTGCCGTTTGGTGAAATTAAATTTTCATGTTCTACGTGCCGCGTCCTCCTAAAAAGGAAAGTCCGGGGGAAAATCTCTAAAACTATAAAGCCTGCATTAAACTCTATTTAATTCGAAAGAATATGCGGAAAATTTAAATAAGAAAAAGAGACAACATTTTTAATTTGTAATGAAAAGAAACCCCTCCAGTTTAAACTCTGCAACGCTTTACATTTTTAAACACTTTTTTGGAATAGGTTTTAAAAGTTTATTGATTTCAAAGCAAAAAACCTTTTAACGACCGAACTAATAAAAATTCATCTACCGTAACTGGAGGTTTGATGGATACGACGGGTTATGTTCATATAGGATACGAGAGTTTTGCAATGAATTTAACGAGCAAATGTCCAAAATCGCTTGTTTTCAATTTTACACACCTTAAAGAACATATTTTTTACAATTTGAACATATTGTTTATCGTGTTTTGATACGAGTATAAAATGTTCTCGATCGCGAATTTTTATCAATTTTAAAATCTGCTGTGAATATGAAAATGGGAATTTTTAGCAAATTAAAATAGAATAGTCGCTGGAAACGTAGCTCCTTGAATTTTCCATTTCCGCTGAAACCTCCTAACAGCCCTAACACTAGGAAACCAGTGATAGCACAAGTAATCAAAAGAGCGAGAGCCAGAGTGCCGGGATAGGAAATAACTGGCCAGCCAGGCAAATGTTCTCCACTTTATAGGTCAATAGACTCCTCAAGTCCTCATGCTCTATTTGAACATTTTGGATAAAGCCATTTAAAGTATTCTAGTTTCCGATTCCAGCATTGAGATGTGAACAATATCAACTGTCACGTATATTTGAGACGATAACAGAAACTGGCCAACAGGAAGTTGTCAAAGAAAGATACTGCTACAGTGTATCCAGAATCATTAAAACCAATTTGATGACCTATTCCATTCAGCATCTCGGTTAACTTTCAACCCCCTTTATTACTATTTTCTTCTATGAAAGTATCGACTCGTTATAATGATACTAAGGACTTTTAATCACTTTAAATATGTATTTTCGCAATTAACGTATGAGTGACTTCCTTAATTGGATCTTCACCTCTCTTATTCCCTGTGTGCTTTCCCAGAATTTTTAATAGAGTAAAATTAATTTTCATTTATATAATATTATCCTCCTCGAATATAATTTAATTATATTTATAATGAAATTCATTCATCCTTTTGAGCCAAAAGTCTTAGATGACAATGTTGGGAGTAAATACAAAGCAATCAACTTACTCAAGTCTGTGGACCGTTGATTAGTGGCTTAGAGCTGAATAAACTTTGATAGTCATCGTGTTTGTAAATTGGTGAGAACTTTTTGTCAAAGAAGGAATCAATAAAATTGGTCTTACATTAAGGAGAAGTCGATGAATTTTCTGAATAAATTAATTTGTCGATATGGAATTCCATTAATATTAATGATGCTTCAACATCAGAGTGTCTGTTTCCGAAAGACATTTCTTTTCGCTCAGTTTATTTACTATGTCGAGTGATATCGAGTGAAATCAAGTAAGACACAAGGAAGAAAAGCAATTAAAGAGTTGCAAACAAAATTAAAGGAATTTACTTCGTAATTGAGACGTTCTCTCGATAAGAGTCGTCGCGCTCTATCTTTCTAGATTCTTTGATCGATCGAAATTTCCTAGCTTTTTCGAACCATTGAACGAACGTAGTCCTCGAACTTTTCCAAGTAACTCCCTGAAATCGTACAGAGCACGTGAGTTAGCTGTAAATTTTTCCAGAGCTCTTCCAATACTCGTTCGATTCTTCTTTCGCTTCTTTCAGGTTTAAAAGATCTGCCTTCAAAGGTAGGTACTCGATTTTAAACCGTCCAAAGTTTTTTATCCTTCGTAGTATTCTCTTGGCGTACGGTCCATTCCCTCTCTTTTCATTGTTCAACTTTAAATACCCTCTAATTGAGAACTTAATATATGTTTCGGTATTGTTCATTCCTCATAATTAACCACAATTATTTCTCCTCGGACTTTTTACTGCCTATTGAAATTATTGTTGAATTCATAATTAATCCAGCAGAAAAGGCACAGTCATTATTGAGATATTTTTGGTCCATAATATCCAAGCTTGCATTAATCACGAAATTCATATCTTGATAAAACTGTTTTAATCTACTTTACTACCGAATGTAAAAGAAATAATCTTTTTCTAAAAACACCTGCGTTCAATCAGAATTTCGTCCAAAAAGTCGACTTCCAGCCGCTAAAGTTTTTGAATATGCATGAACTTGGCATCAAACTTGCAACTTTGATTTGAAAGATACTGAGGAAACTCGCATAATTTAAAACTGACAGACCCATCGTAGAAAACCTTATTATAATTACAACTGTGCAGATATAAATAGTATAATAATTATTAAATTGGACAGGACGTTAACTTGTATTGTCTCAAAACTAACTCACTCAAAAAACTATATGAAAAGTTTTCAGAATATGATAATATATTTCGTATAATCTAAATTAGAAGAAATTATTTTTCTGATGAATATTTTCAATGTGTATTACATAGAAATTTGAGTTTATCTCTCATCATTTCTAGAAAGTTTAGGACTCAATAAAATTCGAAAAATTCACAGATGCATTCTTTCATCACAGAATTTATTTATTATAGAACTTTATTAAATGGCAGGATATAAAAAATAATAATGTCCTCCTATATTGTATCTATAAAAATGGAACGAATATTTGAAGTAAAAACTAAAAAGAATTCTGAACTTTTCAAGATACTAAAACTTTTAACTTATTACATAAAAGTTCAAATTTATTTTCTGAAAGTTCTATAAAGCGATTTAACCCTGAAAAAATCCCACCTAAAGTAAAATATTTTCCCAATCGATCTCTACTTCAAGACTTCCATTACTGTGACTTCCGGACATCCATCGCCTAGTAAGCCATACACCTTTCCGTTGAAAGGAACTCGCATTTACATATTCATTGATAGCAATATCGATAGACATTATCACGAAATATTTACGGCGAACCAATCTAAAGCATTCAACCAAAGTGAGTAAAAGCAACTTTAAATTTTGACCAGCTGAATAAACCAACTTCCAAATAAAGCATTATTCCAAGAAAATATTTTCGCTTAAGCATTTAAGGGATGAAATTAATTTCCTTTTTACAATCTTCCCGCTTATGTTGATTATAAAATAAAATGATGAGAGGAAGTAAAAAATAATGCATTGAAAAAGAAACCATTAATAGATCTTGACGAGTAAAGTTAGAGTACATATTTTTTAGTAGCTGATGCATGGTGTGAAAGTTCTTTAATCTGAGTTTATTTTGCACCTGGAGATTAAGTACATAATGTATGTACGTCGTGCTATCTCAATTTGAAGATTCTTGCGAAAGCTTGTATAGAGCTTTAATTTATACTGCAGTATTTACGCGATTTTACTGGAGCTTGAAGTACCCACTTGAGTCAAACAAAAAAGAGTGTTACGTTCATGGTAAAGTATACTAGGGATGGCGAGAAGATTCTGTACTCTCTCAGTCTAAATTAGTAAGAAGTTACTGATAAAATAGTGCCACTAATTTACTTTAGTAAACATTTTTCATTTAGTAAGCAATTTATTAAAAATATAATAGTATAAATGCTAATTAAGTGAAGTAGTAAACGAATCGTCAGTATTTCATTAGTAACTTTAGCACCTTGAGTACGTCGAACTTAAAAATGCATCAATTGAACAAATAATAATAATTACTATGCTAATTATGCTATCAAGTAAAATACCTAAACATGCGTAAGAAATGTTATTGAAACATAAGAGGATATTTCATTTGAAGAAAAGATATGATTATTTTGATAATATCCCAAAACTCATTAAGAACATAGCCCCTCGTTATTCGTCATCCATGACAAAAAGAGCAAATTTATGGATTCCGTAAATTCCGCGGAGCTAGAATCCTTGCCGCAAAACTTACATACCAAGCAAACATTAATTACACTTTCTTTTATAACAGAAAAGATAAGAAAAATTGACATCGATTTACGTGTAGGAATAAGAAGAAAGAAGCGATGAGAGATTTGTCTGTAGATTCCATGCATTAGAGCTAAGAATGTTCCGAGTTGGCTAAGAATTCAATTTCTTCTGAAGGGTCATTAGATCATATCTCGAGGGGGAAAATATGGCTGCAATCAAGTCACTGATTATAGAAAGTGTCCACGATTATTAGATATTATTGAAGAAACAAAGAAACAGCCTCAATATATTTCTTGATACAAGCTTTTCTTCGAAAACAATGAAAAAAAAAGTACCCTGAATGAGGAAGAATCTCCCCTATGAGGAACATTATGATAAACTGATCATTCTCAAATATTATTATTAAAATCTAATTTTTAGAATAAAACCCATCGATTTTAATTAATATGACCGGAATTGTCAACTTTAATTAATTATAAGCAATTCACAATAAACATTTATCACTTAAGGTATTCATTACCTGTAATAAATAATAGTTGATGGTCTAGTGGAACATTGTTTAATTAATAATATAATATTCGATATCATTCAATGGATATTAATATTCAGAAGTTCATTAATGCATTTCACTGATGGGTTATCCAAGTAATAAACATTACTGTGAGAGCTAAATATTTACAGTTTGAAATAAAATAGCAATCATTTTAATTTTTCTAGAAAAATTATTGTTAAATTGAAGAGCTTTTTTTATATCACATTGATTTGCTATTGAAAACTTCATAAAAATCATGAAACAAGAACTGCCGAGCTCAGAGTAAGAATTAAAGACATCAAAATATCTCACAAGTACCTCGCAAAAAGTTGATATCGCTAAAGTCTTATAGTTTGCACTTTCGTTATTACGCTTGATCATAAAAGTTCAATCATAAGTTTTTATGATCGTAAAATCGCGCCTGCATTATATTATCAGCAAACTACATAAAATGCTGTTTCAGGCTGAGAGAAAACTTTATATTAATTACTGTTAAAAATATCTCCCTTCTCGGACTTCATAATACATACACAAATTAAATGAACCTAGAAACTCATTTTCCAGCCCAGGAAGCTGTCTTCATTAATTTCCTAATGAATTATTCGAAACAAGAGCTCACATGCAGGAATCATCTGCTGTAATTCACACTTAACTTATAAATGAAGCTTCAGTTTTCACAATTCGCAATATTTTTTTTCTTTTGCATCATATCACATATCTGTAAAAATATGCAACGTTACCGAAAATTTTGTAGACTCGTTATATATACAAGAATTCTATGAATCCTCGGGCTTTGAAAGGCAGGTAGAAAGGAGTTTTTTACGCTCCAAATTCATCAGCTAATGGAAAAATGATGAAATATAATTTGAATTCGTGAGGGAAATAAGGAAGCGAAGAGCAGGGAAAATGTAAATATGACGCTTGAGGATAAGAAGAGAACCAAAAGAGGAAACAGGTACTTGAGTGGGACGGAACAATTGATCATAGGACACTGCACTGCCACTCGTAAAACATTTTCATCGATTGAAACTTGGAACTCCGACAAAGATTTCACTGGAATGAAAATCCGGAAGCCGATAAATCAGAGGCTGTAGTCAGAATTAGTTACCGTTCCATTTTGCATCCGCGTTAAGTAAGTTTCCTTCCTTCCGTCCTTCGTTTCTCCCTTTACTTGTCCCGTTATCCACTTTGTTTCCTCTTCGTTTCTACCTCGTATCCGATTCTTGCTCATACCGCACTGACTTTGTTTCTTTTATAACAAGTGAAATTGTGACGTTCTCTTCTATAAGAAAACCGCAAAAATATATAAATCTTATCAGAAAATGTGAATTCATTACATTATCATTTCCGTTAGTTCAAAAGAGATCTCCCATAAATTAATTCTTTGATATGAGTTTTATTTGTATCTTTAAATTTATGATTGAGTTACTTTAAGCACTTTTGAGCCGATTTATTTCCCAAAAGAAATTACGTCTCGAATTTCAGCGCAGAAGCTCTGGATAAATTGTAAAAAGGATATTATTTACATTTATGATATTTCATCCAAACTCGATATTGAATTTCATGCATTCCACTACAATAAGTGGACAACTTTATTTTCTAATAAATATCTGACTATCACGAGATTTTCATGACATGTCAAGCATTCAAAAAATTAAAAGTTAAACAACAAAATATTGTACGAAAAAAAAACTATTTTGATAAGTCCTGAACTTGTGAAAAATATCTATGTACATCGTGCACACATCAAGTCACGGCTTATGGAAGATAAGGAAATAACTCACGATTTTGATTGTCTAAGAACATCTATCATACCTTTATTTAATCTTAACAGTCTTATTTTCCTCCCTCAAGTTTGTAATCCATTAATTTTGACATTTTCAGAATTGATGTAAATTGGGAAGAACCTTGTTTTGTGCTACGACCATAGTTTGTATTAGTGAAGAAGACTCCCTATTGTTCTCGTTTCTCAGACTTGATCAATCGTTCGATCTAATTCCTAACCTTATTGTACAACTTCTCTGAATCCCTAGTGAATTTTCCATCTACCGCAAATTAATCAAGGTCCCGCAGTACCCACAGAAAAAAAAGAAGATGCTATGCAGGTCGATTGGGTGTTCTGAACTCCTCTTTATCCCTGAAACTGACTTCGGAAGGAGGTCTAATGAAGTAATGAATCTGATCTGATCTTTTAAAAAAAGATGATAGGACTCTTGTACCTCAATGAATCCAATTTATTTACCAAGATTTAAATTTATAATTTGATTAAATATTGTACTAAACGAATAATTGATTGAAGGGATAGGTCAGGGCTATAAAAATTGTTCTCTACAATATATTGAAACTGCAATATTGCGCTACAATTAAATTTAGATTGACAGAGAAACAACCACATATGTATCAAATTCTAATGAACATTGGTACCTGAATCAGAATGCTGAGTCAAGTACAGACTACAGATACTAGCTGCTTAAGTCCTCGAGTTGGAATGAGACTTAGAGGTAAGACGCGAGCCCCAAATGGCAGTCAAATTAATGTCTACAAACTTCGACTCTAAATTATTAATACTGCTACTCTGCTGACTCGGTTTTCCTGGGCTAAATACGCTGTTTAATTAGGAGAGTCCGCAATCGTTAGTATCACTTGAATTACCAGCGTGGACGTGAAACCAGTGACCATTGTAAAATTTGAATGTCCTGGGCATATGTGCTCATGTTATTTACACGACAGTAATTTTATTTCAAGTACACCCTAGTCACACAAGGACCATCTGCAATTTACCTACAAAACATAATCAATTCTTTAAACCTTCAGCGTCAAAGCTAATAGCTGTAATTCGAACTTTTCTTCCCTCACTTTCCTGAATAATAAATGACTTAACGACAAACTTGGAGAATCCTCTAAGAAAGGCAACCCTATCTCTAAACTAGGAATTGATCACCATAAGTGATTTCCTTCCGTGGGTATAACCTCTGAGCGCATTTGGAATGCTTCGTTCCTCTGAGAATTTTGAGACGACGTCTCATGAATGCAAATTAAAACGTTTGCTCTCTTTCTCATACCCAGTGCCTCCCATTCACTCATGGGAGTCTCCATTTTCTTCCCCGCGCTTATGAACCCTGTCCAGCATTTAATGATATTGCGCATGAAAGCAATATCGATTCCCTGACATCACACAAATTAAAATACAATCTGTTGCAGCGATTTTGGATCTCTAATCTAATATAAAACAAGTGATAGATATAATTGTATTGTTTTTATCACAAAATTAGTAGATGTTTCTCAATAATTAGTTTAATAATTACTAGTAGCAAATTATATAACAATACTAGATGAACTTTACGTAACTTTCTATTTCAAATCTAGTTTTGCTGATTACAGAAGTCCTTTCCATGCCCGTCAAATTCAATTAAAGCTGGTTGAGTGTTCCCACTTGTACAAGTGCAGAATAACAATTTTCCTAACATAATACTCGATGTTATGATAACAGATTTTAAAAGAATTAAATGCTTGAGCCGACTTTAAGTAAAAACTTCTTGAATATTAACAAGGCTCTATTTTTCCATATGGTCTATTCTAAAAAGATGATTGAGTCGAAGTCGAAATATCGTAACGCCTGTTCCGTACTTCTGATTCGTCGTGTAAGTATCGATAGTGATTTTCAACAATCAATACTTGCCGAACTTTAAATTCCGTGTAAATTGAATTTGAAATTTGAAATTTGGTTTCATTAATAATCATTTTGTCACGAGTCTAAACTCAAAATACATTGAAAAGAATAGGAATTTTATGGAATTTTTTTAAGATTGCATGGGAGATAATGGGATTTTAAATTTTATCGTAGAATTTTATTTAGAAATTTCAAAAGCTTTTTATGATTTTTAAAATATTTGGTAATAGTTTTAAGAATTTCATGGAATTTGATGATATCTTTAATCATTTTAAGAGATATCAAGAATTGAGGAATTTTCAGAGTTTGGTAAAAATTTTTAGAGATTTTCACTAATCTTAACATGGATTTCAAGAGATTAATGATTTTGTAGGTTTTTGTGTGCATTTTTCATGATTTTTACGAAATTCAAGAGATTTTTAGGATATTAAAACGATTTTGTAGAATTATATGGGATTTTAGAATATTTCGTGAAATTTTAAGGGATTTTAAAAGCTTTTTAAAAGTTTTATGAGGTTTTAAGGAATTTTATCAGATTTCTAATAATTTGAAGTGATTTCGAGAGATTTTTCTGATATTTTAATGATTTTGTGAGAATTTTAAAGGATTTCATGGAATTTGATAAGATTTCTATGTAATATTTTTAAGGGATATAAAATATATAAAGAGATTTTCAAGTTTGTCATGGAATTTCAAAAGGTTTCTAGAAATTTTTAAAGATTTTCATGAATTTTTAGAGATTTTCACAAAGTTTAATATAGGTTTTAAGAGATTAGAGAAATAAAATATAATAAATTATATAATATTGAAAAAGAACATAAATACGCGCGCGTAGCGCGCTTTTATTCTTGTAAAAATAAAATAATCGTTGTTTCAAACCTGAATGGCTTTTCATTGGTTCTATCGACGATTTGCAAGTCTTTTAAAATTTGAAGAAATTGTTGTTTCATTTTTTTTTTCAAACCTGATTGGCTTTTAAATGACTTATAAAGTTGTAAGAAGGAAAAGAAAATAATCACGCGCGCGGCACGTATTGGTTTTCATTGTTGTCTTAAAATAAGGTTTCCTTAGTAGTAGTGGTCAGTACGAGTCAGACGCGATCCTTTTTATTCTGCGGTAGACAGGTTGCCTATGCAAAGGCGGGCCACTAGCATTCAGAAAAGTTTATAAAAGAGCTTAATAGTACATATATGTAGATGTCAGTGGTGCAAATAGAATTTTCTCCCTTTCCTTCGCTTTCCCTTCCTTCTTACAACTCAAACAACAAAGGTCTGCCTTCTAAAAATTCTCGAAATTCGGAATATTAAACCTAAATTTGCTTTAATTTGTGCAATTTGAATTTCAAATCATTTCAAATTCAGCCTACAACGTGCAGATGTTGTATGTCGACATTTTGAAAGAAAATATTTTTCAATCTCAAAATATTCCTAGCTCGCTACAAAAATTAGTTCTCTATTATATTTCAAATAGAACGCTAGCCTGATAAATAATAATAGTAGTTTTTTATTCGATTTTTTTTTTGTTCCAATAAAATTTTTTTCTTTAAATAAAAACATCGTTGAAATGTAGATTGCTATAAAAAAAATATGTATTAAAAACGACCCTCTTGGTATTCACTCTATACATTGAAAAAATTACGAATAAAAAGTTCGAATTTAAGCTACCAAATACTCATGCAACATTCATAACTTTCAACCCCATCGTTAAAGTGCCACATCTCCTCCTAAATCCTTGTCACATGCCGCCCGAGTTTTCTAAAATATGATACCATGGAGAAAGCCGCGAGACAGCTCAGCCCAGCATGAAAAATCTGAAAATATCTTCCCATGATCGACTCATAAAAAGTACATTCTCTTATAAATGTTTGTAATTTCACTGGGCGCTCAATATGGAAATTGCAGGTGTATTTCAATTTAAATTAATGCGCGCATATATCAAACTTTAAAACTCGAGGCGTAACCAGCTGGAGCTTCAGCTTATTTTTACGATCCTTAAAATAATGATTGACCAATGAAAAGGTATTAGAAGAGTCTTTTTAATTACGTTTGAAATTCTCCGCGTTTTTTATAGTCAAGTTTATTAATACTTTTCAAACTGGTAAAAAAAGTAAATATAAACTAGCGATGTATTTTACTTGTATTTTATTTGTATTTTATATGTATTTGTAAACTTTTTGTTACAGCTTCTACCTGTGATATGGTGTTTAACAGTGACACTACTAAATCTGGTGTGGTGACATCACCAGGGTATCCAAATCCTTATCAATCAAGAGTGCGATGTAATTATGATTTCCAAGGGAGAGGGAAGGAACGAGTTCAAGTGATATTTCAAGATTTCAACCTTTATCATTCTTCGGAAAGTACAAAAGAGTAAGTAGCTATATATAAGTCATCTTGAATTGCTCAAACAATTAGATTATTTGAATAATATGAATTAATAAGAAAGCGATAATATATATTTATTCACTGAGTATTTTAAGGTCGAAAACTTTTTAAAGCCATAAAATAATGCTTAGAATTCATGGCTTTTGAAAAGTCGACCACGATTTCAATAAAATGCGGAGCACAAAGCAGAGGGAAGAAACTTTGAAATTCTCAAAATACTCGCCTTTTACTCGCTCCCATTGGCACATTCGTTGCCGAAATTCGATCAGAATTTTTAAAGGAAATGTATCCTTGCCTTACAATATTCTTGCACATTTACTCGAATACAGAGAAAGAAAGTGTATAAATATCTTGACTTTCAATCAGAAAATCATCGTGATAAGATTTGAAACTAGAAGTGAAAAATCGACAAAAGTACATTTTCCAAGAATATATATACGTACACACACAGAGTTGAAAATAAAACCTGCTCTTATTTTGTATTTTTTTCCCACTCAAAGATGATAAGAATGAAGAGTATAAAAATTCAAGTTTGACTGAAAAATGGACTCGGATATATCATGCATTAGAAATGATCTTTTAAGAAACATGTTAACTAATTCAAACAGTTGAGGGAATTTGAATGCGTTATTAGCTGGAAAATAAAAAAGTAGGAAGTGTGCATAATTGACTACCACTCTAGCCGTCGACGTATAAATTAGTCTTTAGATTAAAAAGTTAATTGAACAGGCAGGAAGAAGCAATTTCATGTTCTTTTTGTGTGCAACTTTTCAATTTAAAATTTGTATAGCTTTCGAAAGTTGTTGTTCTTTATTACAAAAAAAAAATTTATGGGAACATATTTTTTACATGCAATATGTACATCTTGGATACAAAAAAAGCACTGCGCTTAATTAAAAATTCAATTATCTTGAAATTTTTACGCGCCATTGAAATTTCTATTCGTACTAGAATGCATTCCTTCACGAATATCTCTGCATGCTGCAGAATGTGAAGTTGGTGAGATGAAATCAGCAACCTGATTTCTTTGCCCAATTTGGTTCCAATCACTCGAGTACTCAAGTAAAAATTCTTCATTCAATCAATGTACGGATGTTTATTTCTGCAAATAAACGCAATTGCAGGTACAGGCGGGAGATATCACTATTCCTAAATAAAAGTCACAATGCATGAATACGTGTGCTTCAATTCATGAATGTGCCTGAGGGAGATGCATCTGGAACAATATAATACTTTCCCTGAATGCAATCACCATATTTTCTTTGACGTACCTGTTTTTTTGATGCGCGAGAATTTCTGAGAAGACTCATTTCATTTCAAAGTTCAATAATAAAATCACCAATAAAATTTCTTTCATAAAGTAAAGAATACGATGAAAACACTTAAATAATAAATTGATTTCATAAAAGCGAATTTTCCTAAGCGAAAAATAATGTAGGAATTCAATGAATGTATTGAACTTAATGAAAGGAAGTACCTATAAACAGAATTTAATATCTTTAAATGCTTTTTTTGTTAAATGTACTCGTGCATCGAGGAAATAAAAGATGGCGACCTCGAAGCTTTTCCTCTATTATTAAAGTCAAATGAACAGGGACAAAAGTTTATTCAGCCGTGATATTTTTGCTATTCAATATAATCATTGCCAGTGGCACTATTGCTGGCCAATCGAACCTGAATATTGTTCAGAATATGAAATTTCACATAGAGTCAAGTTTCGACAGTTTGAAAATTGTATCGAGATTTCCTCGTGAGGTCAAGCGTAAAACCAATTCCAATTGTAGAACAGCAGACTCGCTTGGAAAGGCAATTGTCTCAGCAATATCAAACAAAAATATAATTTTCAATTCCTGAAATTTCTTCTCAAATTTCTAGAAACTGAATATCTAATGAAAAACTCTGTTCTGATTGTTGCTTTAGATGTGAGAATGTGGATTCGTTAGCGGCCTACGTCTACATAGATGGAAAACCTGAAAAAATTGATGCCTTTTGCGGGGAAATGCAACCTCGTCCACTAATGAGCAACGGGCCTCGGTTGCTTCTAGAATTTCGAGGGAAAGAATCTTCCCGGCATGTTAAGGGGTTCAAGGCTACGTATTTCTTCACTGAAAGTAAGTATAACAATTTTTTTTCCTCTCCAAAACATCATTAACTTGTATTACATATATTACGAAAGTACATAATATCAATTATTATATTATGTAATATAATGTATTATATTATATTATATTATGTAACTATAGTATATTTCCGATTGTGCTCATACTCATTCTGTAAATTTAACAGACGATCAAGTATTAAATTCACGTATTGTCGAAATGAAAATAGATCTCGAAGATAAATGATAGGCATCATTGGAATAAGCTATCTACACGTACTTCGGTTGAGATCAAACCATAATATACGATCTTACCGTCAAATCCGCTTCTCCTCATACGCAACCATGACTGCTGTACTGTGTCAAAATTTCAATTTCCGTTGAGCATTCTATCGATGAGAGCAATACATCTTTCGCGAAGGCCGTTTATCACATTTCCTCGGGTTCTCTTCACGTACCATTCAGCGAGCACAAATCTTCCTTGACAAAAAATACACTTTCCTGATGCATATTGCACAACTGAAAAAAATGATTTATTTTAATGCAGTATCTCCTCTTCATTCATTTTCTAATCACTTACTCGTTCTTAAAAAAATCGTGTTAATGTAAAATGAATCAATCAATTAACTGTTTAAACTTGACCACTATAAGTCATCAATTCATTATATTTTGGGTGGGCAATATATTAAATTAGCAGAAATTTATCCGACATAAAAATTTGTTTTTCAACTCCTTATAAAATAAAAAGCTAATGGTTTTGGAATACATAAGATTTGCGATTTAAGAATTTATTTTTGCAGAAGCTCTTTTGGTATTGTCGGAAATATCACTTCGAAACTGGCTAAACTTCATGAGCGGTAATGCTAGGTTACATTAAAGCGCAACAGTGGTTGTGAAAGGAAGTTTCAACTTCCGCAACGTTAATATAAATGCATTGCACATATACGCTAGAAGACTTGTACACTACTTGATGTACCCTACCAACAATTAATCTGTGTACCGTTGTTTTCGAAAGTTTTGGTCCCATTATCACACTCCAGTGCTTGTAAATCCATCACAGAACATTGCTAACTCTTCGAAATCAAAAGAGATGTGAAACGTCATGAAAGATCTGTTGTTCAAGGTGTTTCGGAATCGAATTGAAAGACACCAAACTTTTTAATCGACGTCTCGTTCCCTACTTGAAACGTGACACACACTCTACTTAGAAAACTTTCAAGTGATTGTCTTCTTCAAAGGTTTGTCATCCGACAACAAAAGTCTAACAGGAAATCTTCCCTTTTCCAAAAAAAGTATTTCAACTTTAAATTTAATCTATCCAAAAAAATGATGTTTCCGAGGGGCCGTATATATAAAATTGAATCTCTAGGTGATTTTTAAAATCCTTTTATTTTCCTCTTGTAATTTTTCATTAAAACAGACAATATTAGGTTGAATATTGATTATTTTCTGTAGCAAAATTGTTAAAAGTTTGAATAAAAGTTGAGAGAGTTTAAAAATTAGTTCTCAAGTTTTGCTACGATTTTTTTATAGTAACTTTTTTTCTTGAGTGATGGGATCGAAAATTTGTTTTATATATGAAAGCTTTTTCTTCCAGCCGAATCAGATTGAGTCAGAGAATGTTGCAATCTTAGCTAAGTTGAAAGATGTGAGAAAAATACTTGAGGAGATGTGCATGCGCGGGTATAACTCACATATAAACTGTTTCTGTCTGGCGATGCGAATTATTGAAGGCGCGCTGCTGCGTGGAACATAAATTGCCAGGTCATATATACTTGAACATTCTTCAACGGCAAGGTATTATAAAAGTTTTTTTCCGAAACTTTATCAATTTTACGGATTCGCCACGTGTACAGAGTACACTCTGAAGAGTAGGCGCTCGTTGACTTCAGGCTTCAATTACTCGCTCCTTATAAAAGACTTTTTTGAAAAAGATTGAAGAAACCCACAAGTTTCGAATCTTATCAACGCGTATTGCATTAAAGGTCTTACTTACGAAGAGATATATAGAAACAAGTTATTAATTTTAATATCTCCATTTTAAAGGCTCTTAAATTATAACTTTTTTTTTTAAATATCTTTTTTTAAATCTTTTAGTTGCAGAATATTCGTTTTTAAAGTAAGGTATTTTCAGAAAGCTTCTCGTTTAAAATTCAAAGTTAGAATGTTTCGACGTAACTAAATTACAGCACTTTCATTCCAGCAGACAGTTCCTCATATAACTAAAATTTTTAGAATTTAAAGCAGGCTTTTTAACACAGCAGATAAAATTCTAGATATCTAAATGTAGAAGCCAATTTGAAATCCGTCTTCTGGCATTAAACTGACCCAGTTTTTCTTTTCATAAAAATGTAAAAGGACATGAACTCTCTTTTTTGCCATCTGAATTAATTTATCATTTGATCGTGGAAATGGAATTATGAATTTATGATTTAAAAAGCGGTGTGATATCACGAAATTTAATCCTTTTTTCAACGAAAGCAGAGTCAAGTATACTCGTCGTAAAAAAATGTGAATTGGTTTTACAATCAGCAATTTGATATCAATCTGTCATTGGAATTTCAAGCGGGGTTCTCTTTTCCATCTCGGACCACTTTAATGGAAAAAGATGTACCGTAATTTCCGTTAGAATGTGACTATTTATAAAGTACAACGCGTCATTGGTGTTATTTTATTTCGGTTTTCGCGATACGTAATTGAGAATACTTCAAAGACAAGGATAACGGACACAAAGCGAAAAAAGTCAACATGTCTACGCCAACATTGCCTCTCTCGTCGAAATGAAAACGAGGTTCGCTTTACCGGCAAAAAAATTCTGTTACACATCCTCCCTTAATTGAAAAGAAAAATGGGGTGTAGCAAAATATTATCAAGTTTCAGATTTATTTTTCTGGTAAAAAATCCTATTTGATAAAAATTATTTTATCACAACTTTAATAGAAAAGGCTTAAAATTGTACAATTTCAAATTCGAGTGGTAGTAATTTTCTTCTGCATTTGTATATTTTATTAACTGGCAGTGAAATTATGTCGTTCGATCCTGTCGTTCGATCGCATTTTTTTGTATTACAATATTTTCCGCGCGTATATAATATTGCTACAGTATATAAATAAAGTTACATAAGTTTTTATTGAATTCAGTGAATGTGTGTTTTCTGTTCACGAATAATGTATTAATGGAACTTCTCGCAGTTAATTTTAATCATTATTGAATGCAGCTCAGGCTAAGAACTAAAGTCTGAAACTAATAAGAACTAAGTTCGTCGACAAGTACAATCCCGGATGCTGACAGCGTTTTCACTGTCTGTTCCACGGAGGATCTGATTAATCCCATGTTCTTGTGTCGAAAACCGAAATTGAAATGAGCAGTAATGCATTAGTGCAATTTGCTAGGCATTTGTTAAATGTTTGAAGTTTATTATTTATTTATAAATTCAAATTGTAAGAAATAGGGAAACTTTCTACTTTTATTGAATGTCCTATTCCCCAGAAATATGTAAATTTTTCATTGGAATCTTATCTAATCTTGAAATGAGTTTCTAAAGTAACTTCTGAAATTCATTTTGAATGAAAATTTAAGTATGGATATAAATACTTCATGCATACACTAAAGAATTTCAAGATTTTATTGCGGCAGTTTTCCACAGAATTTACTACTTAATGCACCGGAGAAAAATTCATCCTTCTCAAATGAGCTGCTGATGTTATATAGTGGACTTCAAGGAATTTTATGGGGGTGACATGGGACGTAGATTCTAGTTTTACAATGCAACGTTTCGAGTAGCTAATGACTACCAGGAATTCGCTTTTATTCCTTCCTTTCCTTCCTTCCTTTGCAACCGTCTCTACATACATGTACATCTCCATAGGTATTTATATGGGTTTTGCACTTGTATTCATTTATGGGGTAGTTCGCTGCTGCTCGAAATGTGAATTTTCATATCAGATTTATGTATGGATTTCCAGACTCCCTCATATCCAGAGATCAATCCTCCAAATGGATATTCTCGTGACAACAGTTCCAATTATCAAGATCAGTGATGTATTCCTGCACTCAGTTTACATTTGAAATTGGAAAGCATTAATAAAAAGAACACTTTTCCAAAACTTTCCAATTTTTTGTCTATATACCTTCAGCTATCAATCGTGATCAAAATTGTAACTAGTCATAACTTAACTAGTCATAACTTAAATTGAATATTGACCTCCAATTAATTTTCCCTTGCCAGTTATAATAAAAACTTTTATTGTAAAAGTAATAAAAGCCGATATCTGTAAATGACATGTATGTAATAAATGGCAAAAATGTAAACACTAAACAAAAATCAGTGCAATGAATATGTGGCTTTCTGTTTAATGCCTGGCTTTATACCAGCTATTTTCAAAATAATTATGCGTCCGAAATTTCGTCTCTTCCTGAATATTAAATTGCCAATTGATCAGTAATAATTTGTGCATCTGCAAACATGAATTCTGTACTCACATAAACTCGTTCTCTAATGAATTTACGTAATCATTAGCCGTATCAACGATAATCGCCTGACTTAGCAATATCCGTGATCAGTTTGCATGCTTCGATGAAACGAACAATTTACAGTGTGCAAATATTAGCATTCTCGATAATCAATGAGACCCGAATAAATGCTACTTAAAAGTCTATATATTTACGTCAATGATCCTCATTACAATATTAATATCTGATTTTCCTCTCCTAACCCATTTTTTGCACCGTGTATGTTTTAATATGCTATTGTAATTACCAAAATATTAAAAATTGCAAATTAAATTAATATTAAATAATATTAATATTAAAAATCAGACTCTTATTATTCCTAATTATTTTTGACCAATTTTTTCATGTTTCACTTGTATTATATGAAATTTCAAGCTGGAAAATATTGATTTATTGCATTCAATTATGTACACATCACTCGTTGCAGATTTTTTGGTAAAAAAAAGAAGAATCCCTGTCGCAATCAAATTACCATATCATCCGTCGTGTTTTTTTTTTGTTTATGAAATGTTTATTGGATACTACTTTTCTTCCGTCATGGAAATAACTTCATGTGGGAAGATAATTTTACAAACTGAATCTATCCTATCTAAAAGAAAGTATGATATGACCATATATCGAGAATATCAATCACATTCGATAAAAAAAGACAGAAATCATATTGTACTTTATTATAGTTAATTAATTAGGCGAATATTTTATTACTACTTTCCAGATATTAATTTAAAAGTGATTAAGAGTTGTTAAAGAGAGAGAATCTTAAAATTTAGTGAACTTTACTTTTTGTTCCAGACTTTGGCATTACGAGTGGAAGACAAGAATCAAGTTATCCGTGCGCATTTGTCTTTAGCAGTAACGAGACAAGAAACGGAACTTTTGCGTCCCCAAACTATCCGGGACTTTATCCAAGAAATACAGAGTGCCATTATTTTTTTAATGGACAGATGCATGAGAGGGTACACCTACATTTTCACTTCTTTGACGTTGAAGGAGTGTTGCCGTAAGTAACTTATATATTTATATAATTTTATTTTAAAATAAATCCATGGTTTATAAAATGTAGGAAATCGAGATTAATTTTATAAAAGGAGGTCTTTTATTTAATGGAAAAATGAAGCACTTTATTCTTTCCTATTTTAAATTTAACAAAGCATCTCATAGTGCATTGATAACTCAGAAAATTACATTCGTATAACAAAGTGTCTGATTTGCTTTTCAAATGTCCTTTAAAAAAGAAGAAAGTAAATTAACAAAATATGCTTTGTACTTTTAACATTAACCGCGACAAAACTACTAGAAGCGAATAAAGAGAAACTTTGCTTTATACTTGATGCAAGAAGAGGCCAATAAAAAATCGTTTTATGCAAACGTAAAAACCTCTTTAACAATTTTTTATCAAAGTCTCTTTCAACGTTTCATATAATGTAGACAAATGATCATTTTTAATTAGTTAATAATCGACCATTTTCCTACAAATTCACAAAACCAGATTCTTTTATTCGTCTCGTAAAAGTTTCATCGCCTTACAATCCTTGATTTTTCTTCTTTACGTAAAACCTTTGAGAACCTTTGAGAGTAAAGATCTCTTAAAATATTTACCATGGAACTAAGTTTCACAACTTCGAAAGTTCTCTATTCCTTTCTGGATTTTAATCTCCAATCTTTCCAGAATCGCAAACTTAAACTCTCTGTAGATGAAAGAAGTTTAGGCTTTACCTTTCTGTGACATTTTTAATTCAAAAAGACGAATATAATTTGTTTGCTAATGATAATTAAATCTCAAAAGTTTATCGATTGGGATATTATTGGGAAACTAGAAATATTAAACCCTTCTTTAATGTTTTGACTTATCCTATTTATGACTAACTGAGCAGGTTTACACCGACGAGTTTAGGGGCGTATAAGTATAGTTACGCGCACGTAGAACTTAAAGAATTCATTTGTTTTTTTTATAGATTTAACCTCTTGGGTTATATTTTTCTTTTTTGTTTGAATGACAACCCTTTTTTTGGCTCTCTTCGAGGCGCAAGATTCGCTCCTCCTAACAGTTCTATGCGCCCGTAACTATACTTACACTTGACGGTGTAAACCGGCTCACTGTGGTTGTTACCATTCAAATGAATCCCGGATGTGGCATTATTGCTAGGGTAAATGGTGCCATTGGAATGTAGGAGACGCAGAATTGTAGCTAGTGAGTCGGGAATGTTGTGATCACTGGCTAAGGTGCACCAAGTGTTCATACGTGTACTCACGTATGCATTCTATGGCAAAATACGCACATAGAATAACCAAAATTGAATTACTTATCGAACTATTAAATTCTATCTATATAAGTTATATACTTTTTTATTTTTTCAGCATAGATACCTAATTCTAATAACCAACCTTTTTTAAAAAATAATAAGAGTTGAATTGTTTCAATCCCCGATTTCTATCAACTTTATTTTCTAAGGAGAATTGAAAAAGTTTTCAATTTTCAGATGTGACTCCGTCTCTGCTAGCGACTATGTTGAGTTTTCCAATTTTTTAACGAAAGACCGGAAGTACTCCCGGCATTGTGGTCAACTGAAGGAATTCGATATCGAGAGCGACCGGAAGTTCTTTCGAGTTACGTTCAAAAGTAATGACAGACTGGATGGTACAGGGTTTAACGCTAGTTACGTATTCTTCGATGAAGAGGATAATTATACGATGAAAACTCCTTTGAATGATGCATCGAGATGGAATGGTAAGTAAATATGAACATGAAATCGTAAAAATATACAGATATTAATAACCCTTTAAAGCAAATATTCACACTTAAAAATTTCTCTTCGAAAATCTCTAATGGAATCATGTAATTCTCCCAAACTCTCGTAACTTTTTAGTAATAAATATTTTTATATTTAACCAGGCGAAATTTATTCGGCGTTGCATGGGATTCAGTTTTATACATGTTGGTAATACCGTCTTTCAATAATCCTAGAAAGTTCTCTGGAGACAATAAGAATAAATTTAATACAAGGAATGATTTATAAGATACAATATTAACAATTGTATAACAATATTAAAAGTTTCTCCCCTATTGCAACAATTTTCAATATTATTCTTGACGTGAATATTCTGAAAATGAACTTTAGGCGTGATTTACTGTTGTTATTATTGTTATGGAAAATTGTTTATACCAGATGCATTTCAACTATTAATGTCAACAAATTTCAAAATTTAATTTAAATACACACATTGCTTTTAGATTTCGGAACAATGTGAGCAATATGAAAATTTTATGTTACTTATGGCATTACGTGAACGTAAATTTTTTAACAGTATAGATTTTTCTAGACAAATTCACTTTTCACGAATCTAAAGTCTTTTTCAATAATACATTTAAAGTCGGGATGCTTGAGATAGCTCCAGAAAAATCGCAAATCACAGAATCCCATGGACTTGCACACGCCCACCTTCTTGAAAACGAATTGAATCTGCTAGAATTTCCTGAAAAATCCATCCTCTTTTCAGCGAAAAGTGGAAAAATCAATGTGACGGATGAGTTTAATAAAGTCTAACCTATTGATCGTGGTCATAAATGAAATCCGATGTACGAAGCAAAACTTATCATCGGACTCAAGATTCCATACTAAACCATACGCAATCCAGCTTTGAAGAATACAAAGAGGGAGAAGGGAAATAAAATAAAAACTCAGAGAAAATTCCTTCTCAAGAGCAAGAGGGTAGATCCACAATTTACGCGCGAAAAGAGCATGAAGAGATAATATAAAACTGTGTGTATGTGTGTGTGTGTGTTGGAAAAAAGAAAGAGAAAAAGTAAGAATGGAATGAGAGAAAGGAAGAGGAAAATAGAAAAAGAGATAGATATAATAAAAAGGGCAAAACCACCACCAGCTTCTGGCTCACGTCTTTCAAAGATATTGGAAGAGTAAATCGACGGACTATCAGTCTGTCCCTCTCATTCTATCATATAGATACAAATACAGACACACTTTTCCATCCATTACTCAGATTCTCTTTTTTTTATATTAAATCAGTCGTTCAAAGGGATCTATCAGTTAATCGCTCATGAAAAACCACTTGAAGGACACGAACAATGAAACGAGAGAGTAAATATCGACTGCAATTTCACGGTCGACAAACCATTTTTCTATAATATAAAGTAAATAATATCAAGAGATCCTTTTAAAATAAATACATCAAATATTTTCTTTTAAATTAGGTTTTCCTTAGTCCGGAAAATCTGGATTCGGGTTTTTGCCGATTCCAATGTATATGATATATATATATATATATATATGCAGTTAATAATTTTAAGAGACACACTTGAAATAAAAATCTTCGAGTTTTTCCAGAGGATTGCCATAAACATGGAAAGACATTGAGAAAATGCGGGCCACACAAACTCCGTTTAATAGCGTTAAGAGAATGTAATTGAACCCAATATACGTGAAAATGGTCGAAATCTCGCAGCTGGACCTAATATCTTTTCACCTGGTATGGTATTTCGAATTACATCTACGTTTTCCCTTTGTGAAATAAACTCAAAAGAGCACTTTCGTACGACCCCGGATGTTTGTATTTAATGCTCTCACTTTGAAACAAAAGAAATCGATTTTTAATCGAAAAAAGCTCGGAGCTTACATATAAAGAGCGAAGTTAATGACGTGTAGACTCTGCACTATGTAAGCGCAATACTTTTTCAAACGCTTGCTGCGGGATTGGTTTACAACACTTTACCGTCGGCAATGAATTAAAGCCGTCGGGTGACTTTTCGCAATTCTTCAAATCAAATTGAACTGGAACACAAATACAAGCGATTGAATCGTTATTCACTCGTTTTCGGCGAAACGAGCAAGTGGTATTCGAAATCACTGAATTTTTACTGCCGTCCTCACATTATTCAACTTCTAGTTCAAATGAATCCACTAAACTTAATTGAAATTTGCACTTTTTGCAAAAAAAAACATTATACTAACAGTATATGTTCGAATGCTAGCGGATCTCAATTCTCCTGCTGACATTTTGAATTCTCCTTATTTGTGGTGAAAAGGGATTACATATCCGATAATATGGCTTTTGTCAATGCATTATATCAGCATTGTAGATAGTCAAACCACAAGAGCATATGGTTTATGAAAAATACATCCCTCCAAACTCTACATACAAGTTTCCGGATATAGCGATTGGAACCGCGATCAAATCCGCAACCATCAGTCATCCCTTATCATCCGATGAAAGACTCATGTTTAGGTCAGTCGATCCGCTTTCCGGTAAGCACTAGTAGGGTTTATCCTTCATCACGTTTGAATGCAATACGATTCTAGGTAATATCGAAGAGCTCTTAGAGCTTTCTTTTTTATTTTTGTTTGTTATTCTTTTATATGCAATTAATTTCAATATTTCGTAACAATTTTGAGAAATCGGAGAAATCAAACAAGCGAATGAAATTGAAATCAATCAATCTACCACTCATCTATGAGTTTTCGTGTACTAGGAATATATTCTCGAAAGAATATTCTGGAATATAGAGAATATATTGAAATATTTTAAATAATCGAAGTATTGCATTTTTGATTAAAAGTTGATTGAATAATTAATAAAAAACTAATTCCGTCAGCTTCAATTGAAAGCAATCTGTTAGCGTTCTTCATCAACAGGTAGTTTACTGGATATTGACAGATTTGACGCATTATTACAATGAAATGATTGTAATTGGCCGTTGAAGTTTAAATCCATATTAACTACATATATCAAATAAATACAAATATTGATTATTTGATTGAATTTGTTTTCTCCAAAACAGTGCATTCTACAGTGAATAGTAGTCAATATTCAATTGTGAGGAATTGTTTGATTTTACCGTTACACTTCCTCTGACTGTACACATTTTTATTTTTTATTTATTTTATTTTATGGATATTTAGTTCATGGATTAATTGTCAGATTTGGTGATGTAAGCTTGCACATTATTTCAAAATCAAATATAAATCATAATCGTTGCACGTGATGGATTATGCTCTGAATAAATAATTTTTTAGCGCTGTTTTTGATTTGTAAATATTAATTTACATGTACCGTATAACTTTCCGAGCTTTAACTCTTCGCGTAAACTTCATCATATAAACTTTTCTCTATATGATTTTGTAACATACATGTTCTCATCAAAATCACGCACATCACAGGAAAATCTGATCCAATATCCGTTCAACTTGCAATGCTTTCCCGACTATGTAGCTTGATAGAACACAAAGTCAATAAACGTATATGCATATGAATATGAATATAAATAATAAAGTCTCTTTTTGATACTATCCGTATATTTACATAAGTCAAAAATTCAGTAAGTCCATTAATTCTAATTTCATAATTATGTGTTGAATAAAATAAATAATTTTACAATGAAAATTTTTTTTATATGTTACAGGTTGTGCACTACTGCTATTGTTAGTCTGCATTGCTCTTTTCAATTGAATGATGTCTGCCAAAAAAACAGCAGGAATAGCAGTCTGGATAAAACTGATGATGGCTCAGCCCCACAACGAACAGTACTGTCAATAATAAAAAGAAAAAAGCAAAAGAAAATCACACGCGTTCCACTTGCAAATAAAAGAAAAGCGATTTTCTTCATTTTCACCAATTAAATCGCCGAAAATAAATCGCCCTTCTTTGTTTTTCATACTCTTTTCTGGTATGAAGACATAGGAGCAATGATCGCTCAATACTCCTAAATATTCGAGAAAAAAATCAACTGAGACTCGTTCTTATACCTATATGTATAAAAATAATTGTCTAGGACGAATCGCCTTCATTACAGTCGCTCCGGAACAGAAAAGCAAGCTTCAATGATTCAATATTGTATCTTCCTTTTCTTTACACTCCAGTAAATTAAGAGATCGTTACAGAATCTTTCTTTCTAAATGCAGAAGTCTTCAAACTATGCAATTATATTTTCCATTAAGGCCTCGCCAGAGAAAATTGTAATAGAATAATTTCTTTGAAGAAGGTCAAATTTAAATTTAAATTTAAATTTCATTTAATATTAATAAAAACATTCGCTTTAGGGTAAATTTAATTCATAAGCAGACAACTACTTGGTCCAAATCTAATGAAAATTTCAGTAAAATAGGTCGTTTATATGACTGCCCGAGAGTAAAAGTGAGACATGTCCTATCTTATAACATGGGACTTGTCTCACGTTTACTCTCAGGCATTCATATGTATGTCAAAAAATCCGGGTCTAAAATTTCACTGAATTTTAAAATATTTTAAAGGATTAAAAAATATTTCATGGAATTTGACGATATTTTAAGTTCCGGGGCAAAACTGCTAGATTCATATTTCATTCTCGAACCGTGTCCATCGTAGATATGCATCGAACGCACTTGTGTGCGTCCCTTATTCGACTGTGATGTTTCCATGTTTCCTTAAATCCTCAGAAAATGAAAATACTTAGGTAAATATATATAATGCGCGAGAAAACTCAGGTGTGTGACAACAATGTTACGTGTGTCGTGTCAAATATCTATTTTCCATAGGCTGAATACATCAATGAGTGAACCCATTAAAATCCATTGTTCTTTAATTTTTTTTCTTATTACAGGGAAGATTTGAAATTTGAGATTCACTAAATTGAATAATTTCCATCAAATGCAAAATTCCTTTTAAAAAAACGACTGTGTTTATATTTTCTGGTATACGTTCTTTTAATCAGTCATTGTTGTATTCATCCTAAGAGGATTTCCGAATTGAGTAATAAGTCAAGAATGTTATAAAAAGCTAAATAAAATGAATATCACGATGTTAAAAAGGCTGTAAAAAAATCCCATGGTATTCTATTATTAAAACTGACATAAAATACTGTCTCCATTCCTTTATTAGTATGAGTATCACTAGTATACTTATTTAGCATAAATGCTTTTAAACATAGTCTTTGAACAAGTTTTGAGACAAGAATCTGTTTATTAGAATTGAGAGATATATGTTCTCACATGTTACTAAAATTTTTAGACTATTTATAAAAATATTAGGCGCATGTGTTCAGTGAGTTTTGTTCCAAAAATATTGTTATATCTCTATTTGTTTTTTCAGAAGATAGTCCTCTCAAGGGAGAAGATTAACCATGAAAATTTAATCTCCTCGGAAGTAGAGCTTCAGTGAACAGAACTTTTTGAATCAACATTATTTATTCAGAGCTCTTGCATACATTTTTTTTTCAAGCTTAGAAAGAGGAATCAAACTGACAGCATTTTATACAGGAATTCTGTTCGTTCAGTCTCGTTATGAATTTACGTTCAGACATATTGATTTCCACATTAATATTTTAAAAATCTCGACTTTGAAAGTACTCACATGTCAAAGCTGAGCTGAAAATTCTTTGAAACTAATACACTTTTACGTTTCTAGAGAACACAAAAAATGTACAGGGTATTGAGAGATTGTACAGAACGTTTTTTATTTCATTTCAGTGTTAACTACAATCCAATCTTCAGTGAATGAAAAATAAATACAAACTAAACATTTTCAGGCACAAATTGTCAATTTAAAACCAAAATTTGAAAATAAATATAAGAGCATTATAGAGATTGCAAAAACACTTTAAGAATTTTAAATCACAGCAAAAATATAAGGGTGGGTAAAGTTCTCAAGTTTGCATTCATTAAATGTACACAAAATTTACCCATAATAAGTAATTCACAGCCTACATTATTTTGCTCAAAACAAAACAGTTCGATTGAATTTATTAAAGGCGAATTTTTTTACTTTCAGTTAAAAACAAAATTTCTCCAATATTTAAAAAAAAATAAAACAATATAAAACTTGAGAGATTGACCTACCCTCTAAAAGATTAAAATAAATATTGGACTACAATTTAAGTATTTAAGTATCGTTAGAATTATCATAAAAATGATTTCTTTATATAATTATTTTACCTAAAATAAAATAATCTCTAATTAAATCTTGGGTGTCATTTCAATCTACAGCAGGATTCATTTGATACGAAAAACTATATCAATATAAAAAACAAGACTGTTATTGGATCATTTTGTTGCAGATTAAACTGATACCTTCGAATATACTGTGCTATTGAAAACTGAAACTACAATGTACAGTTAATTGTAATTATATATATAATTTACAATAAGTCTCTTTCTTGCTATTTCTGCAGGAAAAAGAATACGATATTATCACGTGATGTATGTATATATAGATGCATACTTAGGTAGCAATACTGTCACTGTGTATGTTAGAAAATTGTGAATATTTTTTAATAGATTTATAAAACGTTGGTGATTTCCCCCCTGGTTAATTTTGAGCGTTGAGAAAAAGCAAATAAAAGCGTGATTGAAGATACTTATAAGAAATAATATGAGTTTAGTGTGTAAATGTGTGAAAGGTGTCTGTAAATGAAATGAATTGTAGATGAGTATATACTGTTTACTACTATTTATATGTTATATGATAACACACTACTAGTAAGTTTGGCACTACAAAATACGTATAAATAGCGTATAAAACTATCAAGTTGTAAATACTGTTGTATCTAATCCAATCAAGCCACTGTCACTGATGTAAACGATTGTCATACATATTTCGCTCGAATTCCGCATCAAATAAATTCATTCACTAACGAATTCGTTTAAAAGTTCGGATGTGAAGTCATTTGGAAACTTAATTGATTTTTTATTAGCAGACCTTACTAATTATTAGTTAATGGATGTGTATATTTTTTCATAAAGTTTAAAGCATTTATATTATATATAAAGTAATATATATATATAATATAATAAAATATTCAAGGTAAGCAAGTACATCAGGTTTTTAAACTTTATCTACAAACGTTATTAAAACTGCCCTAATTTGGGTTGCGATCTCAGAAAGCACTGAAGTTGACAGAAAGGTATATTATTCATTCACTGTATTTGATGCTAGAAAATTCTTAAATTTCATTCCGAGTATTAATTAGCACTGAAGAAAATCATGCACAGTAATTTTTTTTAAGTCGTTATTCGAATAAGAAATAAATAAACAAAATCATTGAGTAATGCAAAAAGCATTGTCATTTGAATAGAAGTTATTCGTTATTCGCAATAAAATATTTCTGACATTTACATATAAACCATTTTTAAAGTTTAAACTGTACGTAAATGTTGAAAAATCGTGAGAGGTGGAAAAATCAGTCACTGAAAGAACCTCAAAGGTTTTCATGAAAACTCATCTGGCCCAGATTTTAAACTTTCTGTTCAGAAACGTTTATCTCGGTATCGAAAAAGTTGAAAAACTTTATTCTCTTTCTTGTCACTCGAGCTTACAGTGACATAAAATTTATGATGTGCGGTCGACATAAAATAACATTTTTATGTTCGCATTGCTGCCGAAGGTGACGGGTTCGCCATCACGGAGCAAACACGCGACATCAAGTAAAGTAAAAACTTTTCAGTGTCAATGGATGCGTAAAATTCTTTTTACGTTTAGCAATAGTAAAATAAAAACATCATTGAGACATATATTTTATGGTGAACTATATAAAATGAAATGAATTTATAAAAATTACTGAAGTATGCAATAATTATGTGAAATAACTTCATAAAAAGAAATATTGCATTATCAAGCGAAGTTATAATTTATAATAATATGCAATAGATTGGATGAGCAATGCAGTCATTATATGGCATTAATTAAGGGTGTTGAAACCCAGTTCTATTTCCAAAATTCCATTTCCTCATTTTACACAACAAATATTAAATATAGAATTTTTTCCTTCTGTAGAATTAATCAATTTTTAACAAGAATTATGCGTACAGGGAGAGAAAGTAACTAATTCAAATATTTTGTAAGTAAAATGAAAATATTTAATTTTCAAGTTAGATTGTTAATTCCTCATTTTACGCAAAAAGTATCGAAACTAAATATTTTTTCGCTCTGTACGCAGTCTTATATTTGAAAGTAGATTAGTGCTACAGAGTGAAAAAATATTTATCTATAATTTTCATTGAGTAAAATAGAGAATAGAATTTTTAGCATAATACTTGGTCCAACGCCCTTAAGGTCATATATAAGTCACGTGACTTGGCGCTTGTAACCATAATTCAGGTTTTCAGGCATCACTTTAAAAAACTAACAATTCAAATTAATTGTTCGTAGCAGATAAACGTAAAGAAAATTATATTGAACGTCTATCTAACTGGCTAAAAAGTATTTCTCTATTTGTTTTTAAGTGAAAAAATGTAAGACAGCAAAGTAAGAATAATAATTTTAATAATAATGCTTTTATTTCAATTTTTTTTTGCAATTTTAAAATAAGCTTTCCAGATGAAGGATATAGACAAATAGACAATTATTAACATTAATTAAAAGTACTACTTAATAGGACTCTTTGCCCAAGTGGTAATGAGCCTGTATGATAAAATATAAAAATTATATTATGAAAATACCGACTCAATCAATTTTTGATTTCTGGGATACAATTATCTCTCCAACATCTTTCCGCAAATTTAAAATTGCAATTTCTGGAAAATGAATGACGTAAAACCGGTTAAAACGTCATAGCCAGAACTCATAAGCTTTCAGTCTTTTTTTATTACTCATGCGCGGGATTCACATTCGTGTAATTCTGACGGTGTCAGTCAGTCATACAATTAGTCATTAATCAAGCTATTCCATGCGATGAGCGATCGTCAGCTGTCGACGTCGACTCGTGTCGCCAGTCGCTCGTATATATAGGTTAATTCAAAATTCAAAGTACCGTGAACCGGTAAATCTACCAACACACCTTTTGGTCTTCTTTTTCTTATTTTGATTAAAACACCTCCTATCGCGCAGTCGCGTACACCGACGTCCAGTAGAGGGAGGAGATCGCTGCGATCAGCTGGTTTACCCCGCCGAGCGAGATGTTCCTACAAAGATCTATATTGTGAGTAGAAACGAATCTTTTCATTAATTAACTTATATCCATCGTATCTAATGAAAACATTCACGCGTGTATTGTGCTTTTTGAATACCCTTGGTGAATTATTAATCGTCCCCTAAGAAACTTCATCCCTACATAAGGTGAGGGTCTCACGTAACCTTGTTACCGCAATGCAGTGCTGAAAATAGGAGCTGAAGCTCCGGATCGATATTAGGCCACACATTGTGTTGACGAAAAAGTTGTTGAAATTTTTCTCAATTAAACTCGATAAGAAATCATAAAATATATCCCGAGAAAATTAGGGAAATCGCTATTTATACGCTCTCGACCCTAGCAGACGCTATTTCTTCTATCCTTTCCCCTTTGACAGGTGGTCAACTTTTGAACCCGTTGTAATTCCTGAAATTTAATCTAATTTTATGCTAGTATATTTTTTATGAAACTGGCGTAAAAAGGTTTAAATAATAGAGGCTGATTTGCAAAATTTTAAAGCAATTTATATATGAGAGGTGACGTATATTCCACTAGATTTCACCCTAAACGTATCACCACCTAGTGGTGAAAATTTGTAAAATTTGAAATGTTGGCAGACCTTGTATCGATTTTTTTAGCATTGTTATTTTTTTATTTGCATTGTTTTTTAAATCTGATTCTGAGAAAATTATTTTCTTTCCGATTTTTGAGGAAATTCAAGAGTTTATTATTTTTTAAGGGTGTATATTGAATTTACATAACTTATAATCGTAAAATTCGATTTGTTCATTTTAATTGATATAAATATTATACTTAGATGTTTCTTTTCCTCTGTTATCTCTATTTTTAAAATAGAAATTGTATACTTGTATGTATACTTGTTGAGTAAATTGAGTAAATTGAATGTTGAGTATTCGTTGATAAAATTATAATGGCAACATGAATTGGTATCACCTGATATTTGATACATCTACGTAGATAAAAGAGAAACAAACTCCTACATAGAATAAACATTCATTCACATATGAATTGTCTGGAAAGAGACAATTATAATTATTCATCATCATTAAAAATCCTTTTCAAGGTCAACGAGTTCGTCATTCGTCAAATAAGAAGTAAAATAAAAATGAAGTTCACTTTATTCTCATAGGTGAAGTCAGTTTTCTTCAAAGAATATTTTATGATAATAAAATTTTAAAGTGCTCTTATGTATATTTTCAAACTATTTCTCTGCTTCAGAAACGTTGAAGAAGCTGTTTTATTCTGGTACACATCTTGTGACGTCGGAATCGCCATTTGTGCTTGAATAAGCACATTCTTACAATATTCTCAAAAACATTTTTCTAAAATCAGAAAATTACTTAAGTTCACTATATATTAGTATGTGTATTTACTTAAATAATTAAAAAATATATAATTGAATATTAATTGTAATATTAATTTGAATTTTCGAAATGAACTTCGTGACACTAACTATAGTTACTCTTAGCTTTAATTAGTGTTACATAAAGCTTTATTCAGGGATTAAGTGATCATTAGTGCAATTCAATTAACCCAGAGCCTTTGCTCTCTGAGTTAACCTTGTTCTTGAATTTATTCACTGGGAATTGCTCACTATTCACTCGTATGAATGCATATATACGTACATATATATTTATAGATGCATATAATGTCTGTTACGTAATTCTTAAATAAGATATTACCACATAACTTTTAACAGATTTAAAATTATTATCTCTAGCTTTTCTGGCTTTTCTTCTATTGTAAAGTATATGATATATTTTCAGAACAGGTGCTGCTTAGTTTTTCCCACTCAGCCCCTTTTTCACATCTACCTCATTACCTCAGAAACTATATTACCAAAAATCCATCTTTTCCTTTACGCGATTTTTACTCTGAACGTTTTCCGATAAAGGTTTTAAGTCACTGATCCCTAATGTTCTCCATGAAATATTGAATAGATAAAAGCAATTTGTAGTTAAAAATTTAATACAATTTATTCAGTATATTTATCTTATTATATTAAATTAATTAGAAGTGTTAGTTACGTTCCCATCTAGATTTATCTTATTTTCATCTCACTTTTATTTATTTCATAACGATAAGCTATGTTATCTTTGTATCCTTGATGATAATGGCAATGAAAAAAAAAAAGAAAAATAATTCATAATTGTAAGAGACAAACAGAATTTTCAATATTTTTTCTCAAATGAAAAGAGACCAAAGAAACCAAAGTACTGAACCCGTTTTTTTATTTACTGATGCCATTTTAGATTAAAACATTTTGTTAATTAAAATTTAAAAACACAGTTAAAGCGGAAAACCTTACGATGCCGCAAGAAACAATTCTAAATTGTTTCTCTCAATTACCTATAACAATTTTTTTTAATTATCCGAAGAGGCGTCAGAAAACTTTCAAATTTGAAGTCTTCACATTGTTTTTACTGAATAATCGACTGTCCTTCAGCACTCTTGGCATAATATTGATCATATTACTTCCTATGAAATGATACTATGTATAAAGTAAAATAATCAAATTCAAGGTGGCTATTGTGCTTACATAAGTATGGATACATTCTGTGAATGCAACCTTATCAGTTAGATTGTCACATTGTCATGTCCAAACCTTTCCTATAGAGTTCTGGACTCGTATCTGCTCCTGCGCTCATTTTATAATAATCTCTCGGTCGCAAAAGATCGACAGTTCTGCAAACCTCGTATCTCTATATAAACAAATGAATTAAACACAACTAAAACTCTAATTAAAATATCATATACTCTTTTTTGAATGAATTATGAAAAATTATTATATCTTTTATTAATGAGCTTTTTGAAGTATATTTGTATTAAAATTTGTTTTTTAAGTTGCATAATAAATGTACAATATTAAGTGCAATAAATGTGTATATTGTGCTTCGTACAATGAACCTTTTCTGCAAAATGTTTAAAGGCCACCTTGCAAGTATCTACAATTGCGCGGGTCGTTTCAAGTCATTACATCTGTAAGTTATACAATTTTAACTCAATTACCTAAATGACACCAAGTGCCGCATGTCACTCTGTTAAGGCAATTTTATCATTCATAGCTACGCGTGTGCCATCATATATTTGATAACTATTCAAAGAATTAATTAATTCCAAGCACAGACTAAAATAAAAAAATATAACGATATTATAGTAAACATCATAAATGAATTCAGCATTTCGTATAGCCACTGATGCATTAATTAACACACAGCATTGAAATATGTAATTTAAAACAGCCTCAATTCTCCAAATAACGTTGTTTCTGCGAAAAGATATTTTCACAAATATCATATTATGTCATTCTTTGTTCCTCTACTATCATTAGTTGCAATTATCCACTCTAAAATGTGCAATAAGGAAATTATAAAAGTCAAGGTTCAATTTGAAGGTTCAGAGAGTTTTGATTTCATTTGAAAGAATAATAAAAAATATCAAGAACAATATTTTATTATAATTTGATGAGCTTTAAAGCAGGTGTGTACAATAATTGCGAATAAATTATCATTATAAATTCAATTGAATTAACATGAATGTAGTTTTCTACATTGTGAAATTGGATTGCAAATAAACTGAATCTCTTTTATTACAACCAGAACGTAATTGGTACTAATTTATTAGCGAGATCTGCTATTATTTCACGTTTCCTCTTTTCATTTCACACCTGAGCATATTATATGAAAAATAAATTTAAAACTCTTTGCATTAGCCTTGTGCTAAATTATTACATAAAAGCAAAAAATATACGTCAACATCCAGTTTTAGCTGAGGGGTCAGTTATTGGGATTGCGGAAATAAACTGTTGCAATGATATTGTTTAAAAATATCATACTTCCTCCATGAGAAAACAATAACGAGGAAAAATATTTTTCTAATCTTTGAATGTCATTCAAATTTTTAGAAATCTTGTTTGATTTCTCCAATTCCTTAAAATCGTTTCGAGTTATTGAAATTAGTGGTATACAAAAAAAAAACATAACGTTATCAAAAAAAAATAATAATAATTTTGTATTGATTTATTCTATTCTTTATTTCTTCAATCGTTATTCATTTTTTAAAAATATTTATCTAAGAAGATGAAATATTAAATCTGTGATTTCCTTCCAAGCAACATGTGTAAGCCTCAGGGGTTTCATTTGGCTTTAGTTGTTTAGGATTGAATCCTCAATCACTATCCAGTGTATGTTTCACCTGGGACAAGCAATATATGCAGAATTGCTCTTTGGTTGTCAGTTCCATAGGGAATGGAAATTTCCACTTACAGTCAAATATTTTAATTACTTGTTAATAGAGATGAATTAAAAATTGTTTTAGATCATCCTCAAGCAGAAATGGGACAGGAAACTGGGCGCGAGTGCTTCCAGCTTCCCATCCAGCTATCAAGGACATCCAGCAGAGAGATATCCACGAAGTTCCTGGAGAAGTTGTCCCCATCAACATGGTCAAGGGAATTGGCCACCTTCGGGATCCTCGACTCAACAAGGTTCTCATTACTTAACTGATATTCATCCAAATCATTTTCAAATTCATTTCCTTATGGATTCACTCAATATAAATCATTTAAACTAATTTCGCGAATAAGAATAATTCACACGTTAGCAATTTTGCTTTCTAAATTCTAGGGTTTAGCCTTCACATTAAAGGAAAGGATATCTTTGGGGATCCATGGTCTTCAACCCCCTAGGTTTAAAACGCAGGATGAACAGCTTGCTCTCTGTAAAGCATCTGTGATGAAGTACACGGAAGATCTGAACCGGTACCTTTATTTGGTAGAACTTCAGGTGAGTGATAAGCCAAAAAAAACGGAAAAAATGCTGACCGAATAACTGAAAACTTTATGAGATACAATGAGAGACCTTGGATAATAGGAGAGGAACGAGAGATTATTTTTCCGCCTCTTGAGCGAGAATATCGAGCAGATGATGCCCATCGTCTACACGCCAACCGTAGGACTCGCGTGCCAGAAGTTTGGTGTTATTTATCGCAGACCACGTGGACTCTTCATCACCATCTATGACAAGGGCCACGTTTATGAGATCCTAAACAACTGGTTAGTACATGTCACTTGACACTTTTATGACTCATTCAATCATTCCCATCACAATAAGCCTAATAATTCCTGCCAAAAGTTTGTCAATTTTATCAAAATCTATATTAAGCTGTTGTCGTAATCTTTTGTTGGAATTGTTACTTCAAAATTCATGTTTCTTAATAGATACTGAAAAATCGTTCTGGTTTGAAGTATAGTTTCTCTAGTTCTCAAGGCTGGATATAATTGGAACTAATTAACGGATCCCAACTATTCTTGTCATTTCAATTCTAGGCCTGAACAGTCCGTACGTGCTATTTGCGTCACAGATGGAGAACGAATTCTGGGTTTGGGTGACCTTGGAGCTTGCGGCATGGGAATCCCCGTAGGGAAATTGGCACTCTACACAGCTTTAGCTGGGATAAAACCTCATCAATGTCTACCAATCACTCTCGATGTAGGAACGAATAACGAACAATTGAGGAATGATCCTCATTATATTGGACTAAACAAGCCTAGAAGTCAGGGAGCCGAGTATGACGAATTACTTGATGAGTTTATGGCTGCCTGTGTTCGAAAATACGGACAAAATGTTCTCATTCAGGTGAATAATTTAATATTTAATTCATTGAACCAGAGAATGGTCCTTTCCCATGGCACTTTAAATAGAATTCATTAAACTTAATTATTCTATTTGGTGTTCCAGTTTGAGGATTTCGGAAACCACAATGCCTTCCGTTTTCTGGACAAATATAGAGACACGTATTGCACATTCAACGACGATATTCAAGGCACTGCTGCGGTTGCAGTTGCCGGGATTCTTGCCTCGAAAAGAATAACCAAGAGGAAAATGTCAGATAATAAATTTGTCTTTCTGGGTGCTGGCGAGGTAAGATATCAGGAACTTTTGATTTCGCTTCTTTTGAAAGATTTCTTCTATTTAGTTTAAAATGATTTTTAGGCTGCGATTGGTATAGCGGATCTCTGCGTAAAGGCTTTGGAAGCAGACGGCCTAACAGAAGCAGAGGCACGTGGTAAAATTTGGATGATGGACATCGATGGTCTTCTAACAACGACTAGAAAAGAAGGTACCTTGGAAGGTCACAAGGTTTGGTATGCAAAGGATCACAAACCAATAAAGACACTAATCGATGTCGTGAAAGAAGTCAAGCCGAGTGTGTTGATTGGTAAGTCCACTTTTGTCCATTAACAATTAGTAACTCTGTTCTAAAGTCAAAATACTTTTACAGGAGCATCGGCAGCCGCAGGAGCTTTTACCCCTGAAGTTCTCCAGGAAATGGCGAAACTTAATGAAAGACCCTTAATATTTGCCCTGAGCAACCCAACAAGCAAAGCTGAATGCACTGCCCAACAGGCCTATGATTTCACTGAAGTATTCAATTTTCAGTTCATTAATTTTTCCTTAGACTCAGTTCTCTACATACAAAAATTTATACAAGATGCTTCTTAACACTTTCTTTTAGTTCATAGAGCAGCTCGAGACCTAAATTTACTAAGCAGTGATATTTTACTTTTAGGGAAGATGTATTTTCTCCTCGGGGTCACCGTTTGGCGAGGTGAATTACAATGGAAAAGTTTACAAGCCTGGCCAGGGAAACAATGCCTACATTTTTCCAGGAGTTGCTTTAGGAGTTCTTGCGACAGGGGTGCATCATATCAAAGAAGATATTTTCCTCATTTCAGCTCAAGTAGTTGCCGATCACGTTACTGATGAAGATCTCGATCGTGGTAGTCTCTACCCTCCCCTAAGTACAATTCGAGAATGCTCGATTGATATTGCAGTGAAAATTGCAGAGTATGCCTATGCGCAAAGTACGTATTAAAATATTAAACCTATTTTTGAATCATTTTTACAATACTGAGAACTTGTAAAGATTTTTCTTTCAACTTGCATTAATTTGCTAATTTGAGCTTGTGCAAAATTATATTATAGATGGTTTGGCTAGTGAGTATCCGGAGCCAAAGGATAAGAGAAAATTCATCGTCAGTAAAATGTACAACGCAAACTATGACAGCCCCTTGCCGAAATTTTACGACTGGCCTGGAGATGCTGCCCTGCCTCGTATTCTTCCAGAAAAGTAAGTAAAATCTCCCTTTTTCAGCTTCAAAAAATTGGGAAGGAACTTTCTTCCCACTTCTTGTCTTCAATGAGAAATTAGCACTTCCAAACGAAAAAATCATCTGACCTATTCACTGGTTTTTACATAAAATGTATCTTATATCAGTCATTCTATTTTATTTTATTTTATTTTTTACGTTTGCTTCGCTGCATCACTGAATTCTTGCTTTCTATCACCATCACCAATGCTTTTAACTCTGCTTTAAACTTGTAGCGACATGCATCTAAAAATATATTTTTCAGGCCTAATTGGGAAGTTCAAAGTTTTCAGAAAAATTTGATCTAAGAAATTTTAACTTTTAAAACCTTTTTATGAAATGATCATGAGAATTCTTTCTTTACATTTTTCCTACATCTTGTCATCTTTGCCTCTTTTCTCTGGTCTTCTGAACATTCCAATTGTCTTTTTCAGAGACTCTATACCAATCCATCATGATTTAAAACAACTGTAACAATTTCCAATGGATGAAAAGTTGAAATATTTATCACTGTTGCAAGACATATGTTGATGTATATAAAAAAATGCCAAAAATTCTAGCAATACTGTATGGGTATCAAGTTAAAATTTCAAAGCAGAGGGCAGTAATTTTAAGAAAGTATCAATCGTTAGACTATTGTCACTGTTAACTGTTAATTTCTATCGCTATGATAATCTATTTATTTATTTATTTATTTATTGACTTTTTCAATACAAACTTTATTTGAGCGAAAAAAAGTCGATAGTAAGAATGTATAGTACTATTTCGTACGAATGCGTCTGGTAAACGATTTTCTTATGTAAATTGCACTAATTTCATTAGCTCATTGTAATATCTTCAATTCACGATACAAGATATATTCATAATTAGATTCCGTTTTTCAAATTAAACAGCTGCTATCCGCATTTTTTATCTGTATCACATTAATTCTTCTCCTGCTTATTTTTCACTAAATTACTTCAATATTTTTTGCACCGTGAACTGAGAATTTTACAACTGCATGCATTATATTACTTGATAAAGAAACTACGGAGAACAATTGATACCAGCACGAAGAATGACTTCATTTCATCATTTCATGATAACATTTTACTATTTATATCAACTTAAAAAATCTGTGATTTTATCCAAAGACAAAATTATTATGTGGATGTAGTCTTGTTATTTTTTGATGTCACATTTTATTCATTTTAATGCATGAAAAATTTTTACTTTTCATTTACAAAACGAATTCAATTAAATTATTTTCATTTATATTTAACACCTGTTGGCTAACAATAAATGGGACATCAATATAACTTACGCTTCGTATACAAACATTTTATTATTCTTTTATTGTTGACATTTGAGATCATCTCTTGTAAGATAATTATTTTTTAAAAATTAATTTCACAAATGTGAAAATTAAATATATTGTTCAGATGAAAACATTTCTATCATAAATATGTAAGATGTGTGACATCATGTCACCTATTAACAAAATCAATAAATACCGTAACATCAAGTCACTCACTTCAAAAACAATAACATTTCAATAACACGAGCAAAGATAAAAAAAACTCATAAAAAATTGAACCACCAGAACACCTGGAGTTACACGAACCAGCATAATCAAGAAAATGGAAAAAGTCAATCAGCACTCTCAAGGTGTCTCTAAACCAGGTCCAAGTGCCCCTACTAGTGACCACCACCCACAGGACCTACAATTCATGGAATCAGAAGGGTGCAAACCCACTAAATTGTGTATAAAAACCAATGAATTGTAGGAGATCCTGTGTGTGGTGGTCACTAGTAGAGGCACTTGGACCTGGTTTAGAGACACCTTGAGGGTGCTGATTGACTTTTTCCATTTTCTTGATTATGCTGGTTCGTGTAACTCCAGGTGTTCTGGTGGTTCAATTTTTTATGAGTTTTTTTATCTTTGCTGCCTGAGAGGTAGGATCGATACTGGATGCTTGTGTTATAGTTTTTGAAGTGAGTAACTTGATGTCTCAGTATTTATTGATTTTGTTAATAGATGACACGATGTCACAGATGTAGTGTGTTTAGTTTTAAAAATTAAAAATGCTAACTACATTACTAATGAAATTTTTAATTGTATTATTGCAGAAAATAAGTGATTCGTGAATCAGAATGTAAAAATAGACGAAAGTTATTACGAAATTTAAAAATTACACACGATTCTTGTTCAAAGAAAAATATTTTTGGGCTACAATTAAATTTCTTAAATATGTATATCGTACAAATGAAACACATTCAAAATATTTAGATAGAATCTTAATGTTGTGAAATCAAAATATTTTTCTAATTCACTAAATTAAAAATTCATGCAATTTTAAAATATGCAATTAAATTATAAAGTTCTATAAAATAATTCTATATTTTTTATTCAATAAATTAAAGGATAATAGCAATTAACGTATCATCCTTGTTTCTTAGATTCCCTGATTTTTCGTTGTTTGACACCTGCTGTGATTTTAAAGAAATTCCTCAACAACCATCAATCCAGAAATCACACCATCCTTCTTGATCCAAAGAAAAAATTTCCAACTTCAATCTAGTCTTCCTAAACTCAATATTTTTTATCTCTAAATATTTTGCTACTAGCTACTCTTTCTCTACAATATCTTTGTATATATACTTTTATTTGAATATATTACTGTACTCAAACAGAATTACTTTGAATTTGAATGTGTTTTAAAGTATTTAATTTTGCAGTAGGACTTATGGATTTTAAATATGATTAATGGATTATTCTCTTTTACATGTTCGATTGTTAACTTCACTGCCTTTGTAATTCATCTTCATTTTTAGCATATAAAATATAAAGTCTTCCAATGATGATTTGAAATGAAAATTTATAAGTAAAAAAAAACTCAAGTTGAGAATTTCATTGGAGGAATTTAAATTGATCTCAGTTTGCATGCTTTTTAGAAGATTTTTGGAAATTCATTTCTTTTCTATCTCACTAAACACATATAACAATGTTTTCTTCGCATGAAAGTATAACAAAATCAATTTTCGTTTTGGAAACTACAAGAAAAAAGCAAAATTGAAACGGATGTTTGATTTGATCCTGCAAATGCAAACATCAAGTACAAAAATTATTTTTAATTCAGTCTTTAACCGCCAACAGAAAATAGAAAGCTTTAGGTGACTAACAATTTTTTTTCCTAACAGATTATGATGTGTTGGCGAGTCTAAAGAAAGCAAGGCGTGCTCGTAATACTCGCTTTTTAGATCAATTTATTTGAAGCAAAAAAGCAAGATTCTATCGATTGTCAAACTATACAATAAGTAATGAGTTAACTGCTGTTAATAAGTGTCATAAAAACTATCACCATCATTTTATTTGTAATTGTACTTATTATTTATTGCAATTTAAAACAATGTTCGAACCACATCAACAATGAAAATATACATTATTCACAATTGGAAATTTTATAACTGTTATCTTTCTAAGATGATTAACACCGACTTGCGATTTGTCAGTTATATATCGGTACACAGAAGTTTTTGCTGTGTGTATTATTAATGTGCTAAATGTGGTGTTTAGAAAGTAGTTATAAGACCTCGTGTTCTGTTATCTATAAACCCGTCGATTTCGATTATTACAATTTTCAAGGAATTGTGTAAAAAAAACAAAGAACCGC